>CM053503.1:3525502-3643002 GCA_028627145.1 Eidolon dupreanum | reverse complement strand
TAAAAACACTAAAAGAAACAAAAACAAACTGGAATTTTAAAATGTTTTAAAAGATACTTTTGAATTGGGAAAACTGCTTTTAAAGATAAAATTTCAAAAATCCTGCATTCTTTCTGTTTTACTGCCCCCTTGCTAAAACTTCTCATCTCCAAAACTCGGTGTCCCAGTCCTATATGTTATCAAGAGCATTTCCAAAGGACCAAAAGATGAAATAGAAAGGCTATACCACAAAAGAGAAAGGACAGCAAAGAAAAACTTTTTAAATATGCTTTCACAACGACATAAAAATAGAGTACAGATTAGTGTTTAAAGACAGTAATGTAGAAAGCAGAAAAAGCAATTTAATTACCTACATTAAAAACAGTGACACAGACTATAAAGTAATTGATTCAAGGAAAATAGTTATTTTTTCCCACACAGGTCTCCTCACTGAACCGCAGTACACATCTAATTCAAAAGCTATGTCTGAATAACTAGAACTTGTAATTTAAAAAAAAAAATCCTATTAACATTTTTACAATTAAAAAAAAAAAACAAACAGAAAATGCAGTGTAGTTACTGGATCATTTATGTTTATCCCCATCTATCTTCCTTCCTATCTCCGTCCAATTCTAGTACAAATATGCCCAACCTTTTTTAAGAAACCTGTGGCAAATGGGATTTGTAGGAAATAAGGAAATTACCGGACTGTACAGCCATCATTAACATCTCAGGTTCCAGTAGAGTCATGACAGATTCTTCTCAGAAACAAGAGCCCGCAAATATTAAGCAAAAAATTCAAAGTTGCAGAGGAAAGATGTTGTCTTCAGAGGCTACCGGAGCTTTCATGAATTCAATCTTCTGCCTTATGCTCCAATCTGACTGTGAGAACTCGCTCTCCTTCTCAATGCAGTTATCAGTCTGTCCACCCTTCAGGCAAGTCAAGATGGCAAGTCAGAGTTGAATTACTGCTGACAGGAAACCAAAAAGCTCTCAAGTTAAGACATATGAAGTGTGGTTAGAACAGTAAGTAAGCTCCTCCCCTTGCTATTCATCTGGGAGGGGGTGGGGGCGGCAGGGAGGAGAGAAATACAAAAAGAGATCTTCAGAAAACCAATCAACTGCTTTTCCCCCCTCTTTTTTTTAAGAAGAGAAGATAAGGTTTTGTTCAAAATCTTAGTATAAGTGACTCTAATGCTAATACAGCTTAGAGCAACAGATTAAACACAATTCAAACAATTCAGTCTTGTAAAAGAAACAGCCCAGTTACTGACCCATTTAATGGGAGGTGGGGATGAGGATTTGGCACACAAAAACACATACATACAAATAAATATGTATGGTGAATTAGTTTTCAGAAAGAGATCCAACGGCTTTTTCATCTGTGATATTTATAGATAACAGGCTAAGGAAGTTAAATATTTAACTACAGAAGCTCGACTATTTCTCCACCCCCCCACTCCAATTAAAATATCTGTTTCAAAAAGTCATCTGAATACATTCCAAAGTTGTCATTTGTCTTTCATATCTGCCAATCCCCTATAAGAGCCCCAGATGTGCTCCTATGTGAGACCTGTGATCTGTGAGCAAACAGTTTAGTGATGTTATCTGACTTTCCTAAAATGCTTTATGATCTTGCTGGATGTATGGAATACATAAAACAACAGTTCCTATATATAAGAGTTTCCCTTTCCTGATAAAGAAATTCAATTCTTTTGCTACTATCAGAGCAGGACCTTCTGAATAAGCACGAACATGGGCATTTTACCTTTTGTTGCAAAAAAACTAAAACCCTTTCAAATTAAAGCAATTTTCAGTTAACCAAAATTAAAAGCTCATTCATTCCCTTCACAGTACTTTTTACTGATGTTCATAATAAGGATATTTAGGTGTTTTTAAAGCATATTTGACTTTTAAGTAGCTGAAAACTAGAAATCCATGTTTACAATGTTTACCTGGAATTCCTCAGTCTTTTTGGTTTAGTAGCAGCCTGTATCTTGAAAGCCTGCTGCTGCAAACTCAGACTGGTGAACATGTTAGTGCTTACGGAGTCAAACAGATGGTCAATGAAAGCACTAGGACACCTTAAAAGGGAAAATAGTCTCAAAATGACTGAGGGCAATATTTCGTTATTAGAAAAGGGAAAGCAATGCAGATTTGGGGTGGCAGAGATTCTGTGGAGGAGAGCAAAACTTCCTTTCTTTCTCACTCCAAGAACATCATGTTTAAAAGAAAAGCCAGAAAAGCTCTATATAGAACTGTGGGAATGACTCAACAGGCAACAGAGTGGCAGCCAGTGTGGGCTAACTGCTGCTCTGGGAAGAGAGAAACATTCTCCCTGGTCCCTTCTGGCAACCAAGCTCTCAAACTGTCTTGCAAAAAATGGGTAAATTTCAACTCTTCGACTGTGTTAGTCTGGTCAGAGGTTAGCAACTAAAGGAAAAGCATCCCCTAAAAGGCTGAGTCATTCTTTTGTCCCTATGTGGGCTGTACAATTTGCTGTGTGAGGGTTTTTCAAATGAAACACATTCTCACAGTTCTGTACTTACAGGAAAAGAAATACAAATGAGAAGATTCCTGCACAGAAGATGGTAGGAAGGGCAGAGAGCTGTTTCCTTCCCGCCAACACTTCTCTTTGCTGTATGAGAGTGCTCAGAAGGCCATAACCATACTCTCGCCCTACGGAGATACTGACAGCCATGGTGGTGGTAGCAGTAACATCACATTTCAACTGACTTGTTAACTTTTTCACAGCAATTCCACACCTATTATCTATCTCATCTGCACTTTGGGATAAAAGGAGCTAAAGAAAAGAAAACCAAAATTTTTGAAAGCAAAAATCAAAAAAAAATCTTTAAAAAAAAAAGCGACATAGAGGTAGTTCCATTGAGTAGTGGTTAGCACGTCTGCTTTACATGCAGAAGGTCCTGGGTTCGAGCCCCAGAGGAGCCATGGCCCACACCTGGGGGCACCAGGCCCCACAGGGGCGCCAGACCCTGGGTGCGCACAGCGAGCATATAAGAGGAGACGCCCCACCTTTAGAGATCCAGTTCTTAAGGGGAGACAGCAACATCCGTAGGTCAGGGGTAGAAGTGGGGGAAAGGAGGTTAAAAAAAAAAAAACATAATCTTTTCCTAATGCTGAGATTTTGCATTTACCCTGAAGTGTATCAGCACAACAAGAGAAAGACAGATTTCACAATTTTAGAAGTCTGAACTCCTATGGCAGCTTCAGTTCCATTATTTTTTGTGCAAATTAGCAAGATTTCATAGAAAGAACTAAACTTTGACAAGGCTCTGCACAGTGAACATAATTTTCAATTTAATGGCACCAAGGGAAATATTTTAATTTCCAATAAAATAAAAGCTCTTTTGCTTTTCATCATAATTCTATAGCTAATCAACACAAGTTTAATATGATCTACAGTCTTTATTAATCTACTCTAAAGGGACTTGACTACTCCAAGATATCAAGACAGTCCATTCACAGAGCCTTCCTACCCCCACCAGCCCCCAAAGGCCTTTGGTGCTCATATTAAGAGGAGCCAGACAGGTTCTTATCCTACTTGACCTTCCTACTGGATCTGTTATAGTTTGCATACTTTCCTGGAAATTTTCTATCTCCTTTTTTTTTTTTTTTTTAAGTTTATTGGGGTAACATTGGTTAATACAATTATATAGTTTTCAGGTATACATTATAACATCTGTACATTCTATTGTGCGTTTACCACCCAAAGTCCAGTTTCCTTCAGCTACCATATATTTGACCCCCTTTACCCCATCTATCTCCCCATTCCTCCCCCACTCCCTACCCTCTGGTAACCACTAGTCTATAGCCCATGTCCATGAGTCTCTGTTTGTCCTGTTCCTTTTGTTGCTTTTAGGTTTATGTCCCACATATAAGTGATATCATGTGATTTCCAACCTTTTCTGTCTGGCTCATTTTACTTAGCATAATTATCTCAAGTTCCATCCATGTTGTCACAAATGGCTGTATTTCATCTCTTCTTACGGCTTGGGTAATATTCCATCGTACATGTGTACCACAGCTTCTTTAGCCAATCATCCATCATAGGACACTTCAGTTGCTTCTATGTCCTGGCCACTGTGAATAATGCTGCTATGAACATTGGTGTGCAAATATCTTTATGGATATGATTTTTTAAGTCTTTGGGGTAAATACCCAGTAGAGGGATTGCTGGATCATATGGTAGATCAATTCTTAGTTTTTCGAGAAACCTCCATATCTCCTTGTTTTTCTTAAGAATCCTACTTTCCTACCTTTGACCTTTCCTCTCAAAATCCAAAGTGGCTCCTCTTTCTCTGCCCGGCTTAGAAGTCTCTCTTTTCTACATATTCTCCCTGGGCAATCTCCTCCTTTCTCAAGGTTACCACCACCTACATACTGAAACATATCCAGCTCTGACTTCACCTGTAAGCTACCAACTACGTATCTCTAGCTGGCTATCTTAAACTCAATATGTCCAAAAGCAAACTTCCAATGTCATCACCCTGTTCCAACCCTTCAAGATGCATGGCTTCCAGATTCCCTGTCTTAGGTAACAGTACTCAGATCCCAAACCATAAACTTAGACTCCCCTCTCTGCAGCCCCAAACATCTAATTATCTCATAATTTATTTTTGAATCCATCCTTTTTGTTCCATCCTCACAACCAGTGCTTTATTCAGGTTCTTTATAATGCTTGTCTATAATATAGCAACAGCTTTCTAAAAACATTAATAGAAAAGTTCAAATACATACAAAGGTAGAAAGAATGGCATAAGCTGCTTATGTACCCCATCACTTAGCTTCAAAATTTATCCACACATGTCCCCCACACACACAGTCAACTGGATCACTCTGAAGCCAATTCTAAGAATCATCTAATTTCACCTTTATTCTGTATATATAAAAGATATAAACTATTTTTAATATAAGCACAATACCATTACCACCCCTAAATTTAACTAGCCCTTAATATCATCAACTATCCAATCAACGCTCAAATTTTCTCAACTGTCTCAGGGTTCATACATTGCATTTTCATTGATGTGTCTCTTAAATCTTTTATTCTATAGATTTCCCCCTTCCTCTCTTCTTTTCCTCTAGTTTATTGAAAAAAACAGGTTGTTTTCCCACATTTTGGGTTTTGCTAACTATGTCTCCAAGGTGTCATTTAACCATGCTCCATCCCATGTTTCCAGTAAATTATGCGGTTGATCCAATGCAGGTTGAAGTTCTTCACAACAACGTTTCATGGGTGGCACTGTGTACTATTCAACAATAGTTTAACTGCGCTCCTTTCTCTCCAGCCTTGCCTCGATTAAAAACCATCCTTATTACCAACTGATTCTTATTCATCCTTCAAATCTCAGTTTAAGTACTACCTTCCCCAGAAAGCCTTCCCTGATCCTGGCACTCTCCCAACCCTCCTCATACTCTCCATGAATATGCTAGTACCCCTCATTTATGCAACCCCCAGAACCTGTGCCCACCTATATTATTGCTCGTTACCACATGGCTTAATGCCTCTGCATTAACAGATCTAGCACAGTGTCTGACATGTGAAAGCATTCGTGCATGTATGCCAAATAAAATGAAAAGGCCTATTTATTGCAGAAAATTCTAACAGCATGGGGAAAGTTCATAACAAAAGAATTCCTACCTACCCAAGAAAGACAGGTAGTCTGCTACAATTTTCATCTGAACACATGCTGAAGGTGGTATTATTTAGAGAACTACATGAGGAAGACAAATTATCCACAGCACTGAAGTACAGAGTTAACATAAATCAGGACATCCACAATAATACCCTCGGCAATGAAAATGCCCAAATTGTAGGGAATGATAAGAAACCAGAGGAATAGAGAGTCCATTTCACCTACAAAATAAGCAATCCTTTAACTATGGACAGCTGTCAACCTTACTAACAACTGATATCAATTTGTTTGGTGGACAGTAGCATAGACAGGTATACATAAAGTAACAAATGCCTTTTTGTCAACTCTGTGGGATTTCAGGACACTAAAATGTAACCTTGTTCCTGTGTTCATTTCTGATTTGGGTTCTCACAAGTGCATGTATGAGTATAAAGAGGTTCAGCTCTACCAAAATCTAACCATCATATTGAAATTTTACAGGCTCTAACCAGTTAAATCTCTCCCGAGACACCTAGTGTTGGGGAAAGTGAAACACCCAAAAGATAACACAGGTCAGCACACAGGTCAGCACACAGGCAAGTTGCCACAGGTTCTGAGCAGCTTCTATTTCCTGTGACCACAACCTACTACTGATGAAAAGCCCCATCAAGAAGACCTGCAGACCTTGGAGGATCACACATGACCATAGGTATGCCATTCCTTGGCCCCAGGATAGATGAAGGCTGTATTATAGTAAATGTTAAGGGCTATGATAGCCACAAATAAAAACAGCCAACTCGTTCACACTGTATGTCTGAAATACTGTCATCATGCACAACATTAATGCCTACGGGTGCACAACGACAAAGATGAATGGGAATGTTACTGCCTCCACCCTCCAGAGTCTCATAATGAAGTAAGACAGAAAATTTCTACCCAAGAATTTAAAAAAATAAAATGATAAATTAAAGTACAAAATGTTGAACAAATAGAAAAGTGGCAGCGATTTGTTCTGGTTACAAGAGACTTGGATCGCTTCTCAGGGGAAGGATGATGTGAGCTGGCTCTTAAAAAAATAAAGTCACCAGAGTTTATCAGTTTCTTTTCAAACTCTCAACTCCACAGACTTGTATACCCATGAATCATAAAATAAACAAAGCCAAAAGAAACCCAGTCTCGACCTAAGCCAGGCCCTTATCCAGAGTGTTAAGAGTGAGAGACATATAAGAAACTCTTCTACAAATTCCTGACAAGTGGTTCCCAGTCTGTACTAGAGTTGTTGTAGAGGAACCCTAAAAATAATGTTTTAGTGGGCAAGAAAATGAAGTGACTGTTCGAAAACAATGAAACACTGCCTGGCTACAAACATTGGGGAAAAGTTCTGCCTCGCTAGTATAAAAGAAATACAAACTGAAATGAAGACATTTAGCAGTCTTTTACAAATGAGCTTTCAACAATAATAAGTGACCCAGGCACTCATACAGAATCGGCAAAAGTATAAACTGGTAGGCCACTTTGGAATGGAATGGGACAATGTATTTCTCAAGAACCTCAATTCTTAATGAGGCCTGCAAAGGCCTGTGTGATTTGGTCCCTAACTACCTACTTATTTCATATCACTCTCTCTCTCTACCCCACTCCCTCCACTGGCATGCTGGTATTCTTTTAGTTCTTCTGTGCCAAAATTTCCCCAATAATCCTTACTTGGCCTGTTCCCCATCTCCATCTCCTTTACTCCCTTCCCCTCCCCCAGCCTTAACACATGCTATTCCCTCCCTCCTTTGTTTGGCCACTACTACTCCTGGCTTTGGCTGTCAGCTTCAATGTCTCTTCCTCAAAGAGGCCTTTCCTGACCAAACTACCCTGCCATACACACAGCTAAATTAGCATCAACACCATTAAGTCTGTTTTAACATCCTGTTTCTTTTTCCCCCAAAGTACTTACCAAAGTTTTAACTATAAATTGGCTTATATAAATCTTTGTTTAATCTTTCACTAACTTCGAGTTTCATGACAATGAGAACCTTATTTGTCTTGTTACTGTCTCTCCAATACCTAACACAGAGATGGTGCTCAATAGTCACTGAATAAACTTTCAACGTTAAAATGGTCATATTCTTTAAGCCAATATTTCTACTCCTAAGGAAATAATCCAAAATACAGAAAAAGCTTTAAAAGATGTTCATCCAAACATTAGTATAAGTATGAAAAACAGAAAATGATTAAAATGTCCAATGAGGGGATATTAAATAAATGATGGCAAAGAATGGAATGCTATACACCCATTAAAAAGGCTACTTATAAAACTTTCAAAGACATCTGAAAAATCTTAAGCTACGATACTAAATGAAAAAAGCATAGCATTAGCTCAGTTATTTTTAAAACATACATTTGGAAGAAGACTAGAGGGAAATAAACCATAAACTAATAGCAATTTTCTCTGCACAATGGAATCCATTTGGGTGGTTTTTGTTTTATAAAGAGGGAGAGTCTATCTGGTAACTGTGCTCCAGGAACTGAGCAAAACATTTGATGAGTACATGAGAATGGGAAATTGATTAAGTACTGAGATGAAGTAGGTTATGAAAATCTCTAAATCACATCATAAACAGAATTAATAAATGGGCATGCTTAAGATTTGGGCATTTTCACATTGGCTGGGAGACCTAATCTAGAAAATCCTTGACAACCAAGCTTCCTGAGGAGCATAAATAAAAAATCTCGTTCCTTTCCCCAAGAAAATGTTGGAATTTGAGTCAGAAACTGCCCACTCAAAATTTCTACTTCTCCTAGCAGTTAATTAGTACCTCCTGTGAAACACTAAAGCATGAAAGGATATAGTGTGCACCCTTACAGAATAAAAACATTATTTGCCCTTTCTTCCACAGGCTACACATGTGGAAAACAAATGAGTACTTCCTAAGTTCTCCACAAAGGAGAGGAAAAGCGTATGAAAGGAGACTGAGATGTCCTTTTCACTTCTATTCTCTCTTTACTTCTCTTTACATAACTTCCCATCCCACCCAGCTCAGCAAATAACAGATACATACAAACTGTATTTTCTTTCAAAAAATATTTGTGATCAGTAAGAAGAGTTAGAAAATAACTTTTTTAAAGATAACACAAAAGCATTAAAATATATGAAACCTTTAAAAATAAATCTAATAGAAGATATGTAAGACCACCACAGAGAAAATTATAAAACCTCACTGAGAGACCTCACAGAAAATCTAAATAAATGAGGAAATATATCACATTCATATAATATTCTAAAGATGTTATTTCTCCACAGATTGGTTAATAGATTTAATGTAATCCCAATTAAAATCCCACAGTAATTGTAAAATTCACATGGAAATGCAAAGGACCAAGAATAAGCCAAGAAAGACATTCCTAGAAGAAGAAAAAGGTGGGAGGATTTACTTCTCCCATATAACAGGGATTATTACAGTTACCATAATTGAGACTATGAGGTACTTACTGGTATAAGCAAAGACAACTAGAGCAATGGAAACAAAGAGTGAGCTCAGAAATACACCACACATAGGTACGTCTTTGATATATGACAGATACATGACAGGTAGCTCTGCTGATCAGTGAGGAAAGAACAGTATTTTCAATAAATGAGAATCCATTTGGAAAAAAATTAAATTAGGTCTTACTTTACTCCCATACAAAAAATTAAGATACAAAATTCACTAACTATAAGGCTCATAAACCAAGTACACTAAATTTAGAAATTCTTAATAGATACCATAAAGAGAATGATAAAGACAAATCACAGACTGAGAGAAGATATCTATAACATATTTAAGCAATAACAAACTAGTATTTCGAATAAAGAACTATCACTTGACAAAAAAATGACAATAGGAAATACAGGCAAAAGATTTCACTAGGTACTCCACAAAAGAAAAAATCCAAATGGCCGATAAATATGAGATATTTAACCTCATTAGAAAACAGTAATAAGAAAATCAAGAACATCATATGATACTTTTATGTAGCCAGCAGAGTAGTAAACACTAAAAATCTACCAATTACAAGTGTTGGCAAAAATATGGGGCAGTGGGAACTTTCATATACTGCTGGAGGGTATATAAACTGGTACAACCACTTTAGAAAACAGTTTAGTATTACCTAATAATTTTATATTACTATATACATTATAGGAATTTCTGTTCCTATGTATAAATGCCTGTACTCATATACCAGGATACATAAAGAACATTCACAGCAACACTGTAATAATCTAACCCTGGCAACAACCCAAACGTTCACCAACAGAATGAATTTTTTTTTTTTTTAATTATGGAATAATTTTTCATGGGCGCATCCACTATACAGTAATGAAAATGGATGAACTAAAGCTATATACTTGAATGAATACCACATGTGTTGAGCAAATAATACAGATTCGTTCCATTCATATAAACTTCAACTAAACTACATTGTTTCATAACTGGTAAAACAAATGATTTTCAAGAAGTCAGAACAGCAGTTAATCCTAGGAAGAAGAGATGGAGTTGTGATCAAAGAGAAGAAATGGGAGGCTTCCTTGGGGCTCACGATGAGCTACTGTTGGGCTGAGTAGCAGTGACACAGCTCTTTGTTTTATGGTTATTCTATAAACTATCAGATGATTTATGCACTTTTCTGTATGTATATTATTATCCTCCCCCCTCCACAAAAAAAAAGAAAAAAATGATTTGAAGGGTAAATATATATCACCAATCTAATTTCAAGGGGTATGAATAGTATAAGCATTTTAAGCTTTGCAGACCTAATTTCAAATATTCTGTCCCATTGATCTCTAAGTTTATTCATATGGGTTGGATCATGAATCATGTGTGATTCAGAAATGAAGGTTCCTCTTCATTTGTTGTGGGTGATATTTCAAGTTTTATTTATTCAATCAATGGTGTGTTGGAGAAAGGTACTTTCTTAATAATGAGACTTTTTTAAATGCAAAACTTCAGGTTATACAAAGTTCTCATCAACTTTAACATCTAATCAAGAATTTGTTAACCAGAACACAAGACGTGTAGAATAACTACCTAGGGGATGACTAGGAAGGGGTACCAAGCAGGGAAGAGGAAAGGTCAATCTTACCAGTTTTAAATATGTTGCCTGGTACTCAACCTCTATCCATGACCCAAAAAGTATCGCCCATAAAAGATCACTAGCCCCAAATTTACTTTGTAGTACCTAAAATGGAAATGAAAAAGTAATTTGGGATTGATTAGCTCTGATAAAAGAGCTAATGGTTTGTTCATTAAAGGAACAGGAGGGAAGGACGCAAAAACTAGTAGCTGTGGTATAACATTCTTTATACATTTCAATGTCTTCCTTGGTGTCTTATTTACTATAAGCACTTTATAAATATCTGCTGAATGTTAATTTCCATATGGTCACAGTAATGAACAACAGCAGAACTGCAGACAGGTACAAATGACTGTCCTGAAGTAAATTTTTAAAATCAAGGACAAAATAAAAAGTCAAGAATATAACCCCAAAGCCAGCTTTCTCTTGGAAACCTTTATGAACTTTGTCATCTATTAATTTATCTAACTTTTGTCTGCAATTCCTTCTGAGTAATACATTCAATGTAATTACTATTCACTTTTTTCTTAACTCTATAATTCCCAACTTTCAAGAGGCACACCTCATAGGATTTAAGCAAGTCTCCAACTTATAAATGGATTATATTCCAAAAGTTCATGGAATGCACTTTCCCACAGAAGCCATGAAATACGAAAATAGCAAAATGCTCAGGTTTGCTCACAAAAGCCTATAAGATGACTCAATTACAATATATATTTGCAATGAGAAAAAACAAAAAGTATTTCAGCTTCCGTTCTTTGAGGTTCCTGAAAACAGCCTTATACAAGCAGTATCAGCCAGTACTGAAATTCATTCATACTTAATCTGATATCAGATTATTATGAAGGAGGAATGGATATGTAAGGAAAAGACAGCTAAAGAACACTGCATGCACCATTAAAGGAAGAAGTAAAGTGAAACTTAAAATTTCCAGTATGATACATTCATTTCATGTGGTCCGGAACTTCTTTAGCTGGAGCCAAAGGGGATTGGGTTAGATAATTAGAGAGGTTTTTCCAGCCTCCTCCAAACCCTGTCTGGACAGGATCCACAGGTAGATCAATTTAATCTTTTAGTCCTCAGAAGACAGAAGAGTAAATTTAAAAACACGCCCTGAAACTTCTCTACCAACTTTTTCCAGTTAGGCCGATAAGGGTTGGGTTAACCAAAGGCACCTGCCCTCATTAGCACTCCAACTTCCTCTGTTTAGGAAACAGAGGTACCAGGGCCTTGACTGCCTACTGCCCTGTAAGGACTCTTGCTATGTCACTGAATTTCCATATAAGCTTCTCAATGAAACAGATCTGAAAAAGAAGTAAATTTCTCACTCCATCCTTTCAACACACAGTACATCATCCATAAAAAAGCACCTCCTCTAACTCCAGAATTTATTTTGCTCTAATCTCCACACTTTCTAATTTCATAATCTTCTCAGGGATCTTCCATTTCTGCTCTTACCTTTACCTCCCTACAAATAACCATGCAAAGCAGAACTAGTGAAAATACAATGGTGATTTTCCAGCTTCTTTCCCCTTTTGACAGGAAGAAGCGCCACTGAGGTATACAAACAGAAGACCCAATTATGGCCAAGAAAGCCCTGCAATTAGACACAACACTGCCCTGCCCAGACATTCACCTGATGGCTGCTGGATAGAAAAAAAAAGGAAACAATAAGCATATTTCACCAGGGAAACAGCTACTCGCCAACTTTCTAATTCTCTTAAACTGATCAATACTTCCTATTTTCTCTATAACAGAATCTGATATTGACAGTTACTTTAGTGATTTTTGCTAAACAATTAGTATTTCTGGTCATTGGTAAACATTCTACCACATAAAGTATTTTCTGTAGTCATCAAACTTCTCATAGATTATTTTTTTATTAAGGCCTTCCTCCCCTTCGGTATTGTTCTAATACCAGTATTTCACCATTGTTTCCTTTCTAATGCTGAACACAATTTCATTTTCTTGGATTTTTCTCCTGCCAAAATGATAATAGTATTATATACACCATTATGTTTGTCAATTTCAAGTATCCATATTTCCTTTTGAAGCATGATCACAACGAATCAATTTGGGGCTCCTGGCAGTTAGGAAATCTTATTCTAGTAACTGAAGAGGTTGGCTCAGACACAGCTCAAACTAAAGCAGATAGATGACCTAGGTCAGACGTTTTCAACCTGTGCTGTTTTGAGAGCTATATAAGGGGCATGAAGGATGCCAAGTAGGTGGGGGTCTGGCTCCTCCACTCAAGTGTCAGTCAATCAGAGCAGGTGTTTTATGTACTGGGCTTATACATAAAATTTAAAATCTATAGAGTTTTTCAACTTAAAAAAATAGTTGAATCTTCTGGTCTAAATGTTCTATCACTAATTAAGAGAACAAAAGAATTACTCACCAAACACTTCACCTATACAGGAATGAACTCAGAAAGGCTTTCTTCCAAATAATCGAAACCCTGAATAAAAAGTGTTTTTTTTTTCTGTCCAGCGACAGAGTCAACGATCACTTCTTTTCTCAATTACTTAAATCTAAAAAGTTAATGTTTCAGTGAGTGAGTAGTTTTAGTTTCATTCATTTGTTCAGACGCTGAACATTCACTGAACACTTACGGTATTCTAAGACCTTGTTACCCCAAGTGTGGTCCTCAGACCAATAGCATTGATTAGCATCACCTGAATGCAGAATCTCAGGCCTCATCCAGGTCTACAAAACCAACATCTGCATTTAACAAGCCCCAGGTTGGCTCATTAGCACACTGAAGTCTCTGGCTAGGCACTCAGGATATCACAATAAGACAGACAGAATCCCTGCTTTCACAAGGCTTCTCCTCCAGTCAAAAATAATAATAAGTAGATAATTATGCACAGTGTACTTTGGAAGAACACCAAAAGAGCTAACCCCTAACCTAAGTCTGAAGTCTGAGGAAGAAGTCCTGAAGAAAGCAGCACCTTCCCCTGATTGACTAAACAGAAATGTCCTCCCCAGAAGGAGGATGGTCATTCCAGGAAGAAAAAACAGGGCATGAAGAGGAACTGAGATGTGAAAGTGTGACTCTTACGTGAACTCCCAAATCATTTAGTGTAAGTGGGAAGACACAAAGGGTGGAGTAAAAGCTGGCTATGAAGGACTTGCTTTATTGTGCTGAGGAGCATAAGCTTTACCTTGGAGGAAATGGGGAATCAATAACTGATTTCAAGAGAGCAGTAACCTCATTTATGGTTTAGAAAGATCATTCTGATGGTCACAGGGACAAGATTAGAAACAAGGGGAGACCAGTTAGAAGCCCACTGTAGTAATCCAAGTAAGACATTATTAAGAGTCTGAACTAAGTGGCAGCTGTAAATATGGCAAGAAAATAAATTCAGTAGATATGAACATTACAGAATCTACAAAAACTGGTGACTGATGACTGAGAAGATGAAGAGGTAGAAGGGAGACTGAATAAAAAAATTACTTCCCAAAAAAGTTATGTTATAATCCTTCTGAAGGACAATTTGGAAATACTGACTTAAAATATTTTTTAACTTAATACTGTGGACCCTGAGAAGGGTGGCTGGTGGTTAACGGGACTCAAAGTTAAAAAAACAAGAGCCTACATAAGGGCTTCTCATGCAAACTGCACTTCAGGGATAAGCCGGCATTAAGCTGCCTACCTCCCACACTGAGCTGCCTGCACTGTGTTCCTGCCATCTGAGCCAGACCATATGAAGGGGATCTTGGAACAGCATTTCAACCAATAGAACTGAGGCTGCCCCCATCCAATCACAGCTGCACAGCTATATCTCCATCAGCACCTTCACCAACCAATCAGAGAGGCTCCATTCTGAACAATCAGGACAGTGCCTTTTGGACCAAAAATCCATGAGGACAAACCAATCAGGGATCAGAAGTGGGAACTTCTGTGTTAAGTCAGCTCCTCTCTAGCTTGGAGAGCACACTGTCCCTTTCCACCAAAGGCTTAAGACTGTTTCTCCAGCTAGAGCTGAGACACTGAAGATGAAACACCAAAGATGTCTCACCAGAGAAGAGTAGAGTGGACCAGACAGGAGCAGGTGCAGCAGAGCAGAAAAGAGCTATCTAGCCAGAGACGCCTGGCCCCAAGGCTGCCTGGCCCCAGGGCCACCTCACAGCCATGCTGCTTTATTACTGAGCTGTAACACTATAGAGCTGTTCCACCACCATGCTGTCTCACAAATAAGCTGTCTGTACTGAATAAAGTTTCCTTCATCACCACATCCCAAATTGGGGATTAATTCCTGGTGGTGTTGAATTGACATGACAACCATCGGTCGACAATACCCAAATATGTTACTTTTGCAATCAGGAGGGAAAAATGTTCTTTATGTCCCTATCTTTTCATCTGCTTCTGGGAGTCTGTCCCATAGTTATCTATACCAAGATTTATATACCAAGATGTTTACCACAGTATTATTTATAACATAAAAAATAAAAACAATGTAAGGGTCTTATAATAGGAGACTGGGTAAATGTTGTATATACCCAATTCAAATAACAAGCAGAGAAAAAAGTTTTCTAAGACTGTTGAATAACCTAGAAAAAATCTCATGAAATGATAGTACATGAAAATCATTTATATGAAGTATATTTGTATAAAAGTGAGCAAATAAATAAACAAACATGATAAAATATATATTAACTACTGGCACTGGCCATCACTGAACTATGTAATTATCAGGGACTTTTTCTTTTTTCCTATATTTTATCTAATTATAAAACAAATACAACTTTTAAAGTTTTCATTTAGAAAAAAAAACTAAACAACCCTCTGGTTTGAACATCTGTGTGGAAGTGGTGCCAATTCCTGTAATGTAGAATTCAGTGGGGACTGCAGGTGAGATGAGTTTAACACTGAGCACACTGTGTCTGTAGCACACCCAGTGGAAATGTTCAGGGGACAAGCCAAGCACGAGTCTGGAGCTCAAAGGAAGACTTGGCCTGGAGATAGAATACAGGAATCAAAAGCACGTGATGCTGGCTGAAGCCAAAGTTCTGGGGGAAATCATTCAAAGTAAAGATACAGACTAACAAGTAAAGAAGCCTTAGGGCTGAACACTGGGGAGTAACAAAATTTAAGAGGTGCACAAAGAAAGACAGCAAGTTCTGAGCAGAATACAGAATGGCTAGAAAGGTAGAGTTTAAAAAGCCAAGGAAGAGTAATGTCATAGATGTCAGTGGAGGAAAAGTTTCAGGTCGGAGGGAGTGGCCAACCATGTCAAATGCTGCAGAGAGGTCAGACAGGATTAAGAGTGCCTACCTGATCTACAGCAAAAAGAATACTAAGGACTTTGGCAATGTTTCTGAAGAGAGGCGGGTAGAGAAGCCAGAATGCAGTGAGTCTCTAGGATATGAGAAAGGAGGGACGGTGACTGTATCCTACTCTTAAAGGACTTTGACTATAAAGGGAAGGTTAGAGAGTTGTTTTTCAGAATGGGAAAAAATTCAGTCGATTTAAATGCCAAAGAGTTGAGAGAAAAAGGCTGAAGATACACCAGCATCTCTGCCCTAACAGCAACAGTTGCCTTCTACTCTACTGAGACCATCACAACTGTTGGCACCAAATTCCTCCACTTTCTGCTCAAGATATAAGAGGTTTGTTTTTTGCTTTCTGTCATGATCTTCACTGCTATTCCTCCTATCCCAGAGGAATGCTGGTCCTTACTCCTGCTCGAGACAAAGCCAAACCCTTGGTGCCTCTCCTCTCCCATCTCCACAGGAACCTTGCTCCATCAGCTATCCTTTCTCTTTTTCTGTCTTCAGCTCTTCCCTCTGGAGTAACTCTTTCCCCTTAACAGATGCATAAGCTTATTTCTCTGACATTTTGGGGCGGGGGGGGAGGGGAGTAGAAATTAGAAATGGAAAAAGAACACAAAAAAAACTGCTTGAGTATCCACTATTTCCCAAAACAAAGACTGCTTGAGTTTCCATTATTCTCACTATAGATGTAAAACCAGATTTCTTCCCTTTAGTGAGACAAACAAGTAAACTGTTCATTTATTCATTCAATGAATATTTACTGGTTTCCCACTATGAGCCAGAGTTGGATATACACCCGTGAACAAAATTAACACACACACACACACATACATACATACATACATACATGCACACAGAGATCATAATAGCTGCTTGAAAGAAAAAGAAAGCAGAAGAGAGTAATGGGAGGTGCTATTTTAGATAAGATAGGCAGAGGAGGCTTCTCTGAGGAAAAGACATTTGTGCAGAAACTTCAGTAAAGGCACAGCAAGGACCAAGGCCCTGGAACAGAAGCATACTTGACGTGTTCAAGAAACAGCAAGAAAGTCAGTGTGGCTAAAGCAGAGCAGAGTAAGCCAGGGGACAGAGGTAAGGTCAGAGAGGATACCAGGGCCACATTGTAAGAACTATGATTTCATCATAAGCCTTACAGGACAACACTGAAAGGTTTAGATAGGAGTATAACAAGGTGTGATTTCAGTTTTCAAAGGCTCACTCATGTTGCAGAAATTAAAATACAGGGCAATAAAGTACAATGATAAAGGGCAATTGGGCAAACCAAAAGAGAAACACCTAACACCACATATGATTTAGGACAGGCTTCTCAAAGGGCCTGAACAAGAGTCAGCAAGAAAGGGGTCTATACCAAGCAGTGGCGCAGATGCTGAAAAGCCACAGGAGTTCTGATATTTTGATCCCCCAGCATCAGTCAAAAAATATCTTATAAAAAAATATACCACTTATCTACCAAAAAAAAAAAAAAAAAAAGACACTGGGAATAAACCTAATAAAATATTTGCATGACCTTTATGAAGAAAATTATAAAACTCTATGGAAAGACATTAAAGGAAGCCTATTTAATTGAAGAGAGAAAACTAACTAATGGACAGAAAGCCCCAAATTTAAAATATGTATTCTCCTCATTAACCTATAAATGATATCTTTCAAATCAAAATCTCAACAAGTACACCAAAAGACATGTACAAAAATGTCATAACAGCATGATTCATAATTTCTCCAAACTAAAACCGCCCTAATAGTCATCAAAAGCAAAAGGGACAAATTGCAGCATATTCATAAAACGGACTGATTATACAGCAGTGAAAATAAACTACAGCCACACAAAATTCAATACAAAGAATTTCAAAAACATCAAGGAATCCACCAACAAAATACATACACAGCATGATTCCATTAGTGTAAAGTTTAGAAACAAGCAAAATTAACCTATGGTATTAAAAATCAGGATGGTAGTTTCCTTCAGGTAGGAAGAGAGAGTACTGACTGGGAAGAAACAAAAGGGGTGGCTGTGGGGTGCTAGTGATGTTTTATTTCTACTCTAAGTGGTAATTACACACAAGTACATTCACTCTGTGATAACTCAACCACCAGGACATTTACAATTTATGTTATTCTGTATTAATATTCTACTTCAATAAAATGGAAGTGTATTGGTGTCTGCAATGCTTCCAAAAAAAAGATGGATTGATGGACAGACAGAGGGGATGGAGGGATAGACAGGTTTATTATAAAGCAAGTAGTATAAAAGTTAATGGTAGAATCTCAGAAATGGACATAAAGCTGTTCATTGTAAACGTTTTTCTACTTTATCATATGCTTGAAATTTTTCATAATAAAATGTTAGAATAAAATTCCAATTTTTTTTTGGTAGAATCCCACAAGCTGACTCAAAAATTCTGGAAAATTAAAAGGGCGCGAATAATCAAAACAATTTTGAAGAAGAAAAAGGCAAGGAGAGACCCAGCCTAAAAGATAGGAAGGCTAATCATTAAGCAATAATAACTAAGATGATGTAGTACAACACAGAGATGAGTAGAGACCAGTGAAACAAGACAGCCTAAAAACTACACACAGAGAAACAATAAGGCTGGCATTAAAGATCAGTAGGGAAAAATAGGATTCATAGATTAGACAAAATTTAGACGATATTTAATAACAGCGAAAATAAATATTAAACAATGAACAGATGTTGCAGAATACATACAATACAGTTCTCTCTCAATATATAATTTATATGCATTTAAAAATAAGAAACGGTATTATATACTGTTTAGGAATATATTCATATGTTTAAAAAAAAAAAAAAACACTTTGCAATGCAATACCAAACTCAGGGCACTAGTTACCTCTGGCGATGGGTGAAGATCCATGGCGAATACATGAGATCAGTGGTATTTGAGTACTGAGACGTATTTGCTCTATTACTCTTTATACCTTTTTTTATATCTTAAATATTTCACGATGAATTATAAATGTTTTAAAATTAACAAAAGTTTGAGGTAAGTGTACATATAAATAGTCCTAAAAACAGTTAACAGGCTGTAGCAAAGACTAGGAATGGGAGAATGGTAAGAGAAGAAACTAAAAGAAAGAGATCAGGTCCTGCGAAGCCTTGTAAAACAGGTCCAGAAATGTATTTTGCTTTTGTTTATATCCCATAGGGTGGTCACTAAAAAGTATTAAGCTAGAGAGTTTTAGATTTCTCTGACAAAGTGTAGAATGAGGTAAATTACCTAATGACAGAAGCTTTTTACCATTTAATCCTTAATCTTAGCAGTTTATAATACATTGATGCTCAATAAATACTGGCTGAATTAATGAATAAATGGAAGGGGTAGAGAAGGAGAAGCAAAGTATGAAGACAAATTAGGAAGCAATTATAACCCAGGCAGAAAATGTTGGGTTTACAATGATCACCTGAACTTACTATTTCTCTATTTTACAAGAAATAGTAAGATTATCTACTCACCATTCTTCCGCTCACTAAGTGGAGGCAAGTTGGGATTTCTGCCAGGATGGAGGCCTAGGGTCAGCTCGGGCTGCAAGGACAACTCCTGCAGTTCATTGGCAACGGCTTCGCTCTGGGGGCTGGGGGCTGCAGACAGGGACACCAGCACTGGTTCATCATCGTTCTCGCCAGCCCCTCCTCCGTCCAGCCCATTCACAGCAATGACGGAAGGGGGCAGGCACACAACACTGGAGAAATCCACTTTGGCTTTCGTGATGGCAACCTGGAAATGGAAGGAGAAACAAAAAGTTTAGCTATCACTGTGGAGAGACTATTCCACTGAGTATATGCTGAATACTAATAGTATACATTATATTACTGGCAAGCTACCATTATTCTTAAAAACTTTTGTAAGTAAAGCTGCATCATTATTAAATTAATATTTACTATGCTTAGAGTGCATGAGACTGCAAGTCTGATACTGTCAACTACATCACTCAGGAGGACAACATACAATTCAAATAAAAGCTGTGTACGCATACATACAATGGGATAAAAGGAAATAGTGGCCAACGAGAAATAGCTATGAGATCAATGTTACCTTCCTACTACTAAGGGAAAATATCTTGAGAAATAACACTTAAGCATCATATTGTACCAACACAATCCGGGGAAGAAAATTTCTTTAAGAAAGCAATTCCCAAGCCATTGGATTCCATAAAGAAATATAAATAAAGAGATGTCTGGTCTATGGCTATGCCACCCTGAACATGACCGATCTCATCTGATCTCGGAAGCTTAAGCAGGGTTGGGCCTGGTTAGTACTTGGATGGAAGACCACCTTGGAATACCAGGTGCTGTAGGCATTTAAAAAAAAAAAAAAAAGAGAGAGATGTCTGTTTGATGATGGTTATTAGCCAAAATATTTTAACCTTCATGAATATTTAATCATAGTATCCAGGAATAGGATATTAAAAACAAAACACCTTGCCAACATAAGGACATGATCTTTAAAAATGACAACGAATACATACAATATGAAAGTCTTCTCAACAACATGGGAATTAACAGGTAAGTGAATTAAGAATATATTCATTCACCAAATCTTATGCAGTTATTAATAACTTTTATAACGCATTAAAATGTGGAAAATGTTTCTCTAAAGTTAAATTTAAGAAAGATATAAGTGCATACTCGTATATAAAAAGACTATACAGAGAGAAAAAAGACTACAAGTATATCAAAATACAAAAAGGGTTTTGATTATGAAAAATGCCTCTCTTTTTACTTTCTTTAGTTTCCAATTTTTCTCTAAAATACTTATATGTTTTTATAATGCTTTTGTAATGAAATGTATATTGCTTTTATAATGAAAAGCTATAGTTCTTAATCTAGAAAGGAGACCTGCAGACTTCAGTGAGGACTTCAGTTTGCTTCAGATGAAGAACCACTAAAATATTGGGAAGCCATGAAATGAAGAAAGACATTGGAAACTAAAGACTACCGCATTTTACCTTCATGTAAGGCTACGGTGTACTCAAACCTGATTGTAGTTCTGACTGATTTACCTCATAAAATATAAAACAAATTGGAAAAGAGCCAGATCAGAGCAATTAAGATGGGAGGAGGGGTGACATTAAAAAGAATAAAGATATTAAGAAGGACTCTCTGCTCAAAAATGGCTGGAAGAAGGCTTGAGTGAGGCACGATCAAAAGAAAATATTAGGAACTCAATTATTCTAAGAGGCAGT
The DNA here is from genome assembly GCA_028627145.1 of Eidolon dupreanum. Classification (NCBI taxonomy): domain Eukaryota; kingdom Metazoa; phylum Chordata; class Mammalia; order Chiroptera; family Pteropodidae; genus Eidolon; species Eidolon dupreanum. The sequence continues at coordinate 3,621,784 of CM053503.1, read as the reverse complement.
ATGAGCAAACATTGGGAAAAGGATTTTTCAGGGTTTGAACAATTTTAGGAATTTGAAAACAACGAATGTCTACTAAGAAAATCCAGAATCTAACCTTCAAAATTTTTTCCTATCTTGCTTATGACTTACCATCATTCAACTAGGAAAAAACAATTGTTATACATGATTAATCCATCTGGCTCAGTATTATTTGCCACTGACTGAAAAAGCATGTTGCTTTCCTAACAGCAGCCTTTTCAGACTAAAAAGACTCAATTTTATGATATTCAAGGATCCTTTGAGAGCTAAACTCTTTAAGACAGTAGTTCTCAATACCCTGATACATATGTGCACACACACATGCCCAAGGATGATGGCCTAAGATGTGTGTTTAAAAAACAAAAATTTAGGCAGATAAAAATGGTTTTTGAAGGACATTTTAAAATCTCAGCTTCTGGAATAAACATGTGTAGTAAAAATGTGCATTCCTGTATAAATTCTGGGAAGAATTAGTTGATGCTTCTTGGTTTTGCTTTAGGAAACTCATTCTTTCAATAAGTAATTTTTGATCTATAAAAAAAATAAAATAAAAATAAAAAATAAAATTAAAAAAGTTGTAGGAGGAGGATAGCATCAAAACTTTTGTCCTAAGACCTAGGAAAACTGACTTCACATACAGTAATAGGTTTTCAATAAACTGCTGTTAATATACAGCAGTTTAATCAGCCATGAAAAGGAGAAAATCCTGCCATTTGCAATCACATGGATGAACCTTGAAGTCATTATGCTAAGTGAAATGAGTCTGTAAGAGAAAGACAAATACTATATTAGCTCACTTATATCTGGAATCTAAAAACAAAAATAAAACAAACAAAAACAAACAAAAAAACCAATATTCATAAAAAAAGAGATCAGATTTGTGGTCAGCAGAGGTGGGGGGGTGCAGGGAGTGGGAAAACTGGATGAAGGTGGTCGGTCAAAATGTACAAGCTTCCAGTTCTAAGACCTGGGATGTAATGTACAGCATGGTGACTATAGTTAACACTACTGTATGACATGTTTGAAAGTTATTAAGAAAGTAAATCCCAAGAATTCTCATCATAAGAAAAAAAAGATTTTTTTCTTTTTTTGGTATCTGTATGAGATGATGGATATTAAGTAAACTTGCTGTGGTAACTATTTCAATATATATATGTCAAGTTATAATGCTGTACTCCTTTAACTTACGCACTGCTATATGTCAATTATATCTCAATAAATCTGGGGAGAAACAGTTATTAAATCATGGGCTACATGAGTTCATTCCTCTCATTAGAAAACTGAGAAATTTAACTGAGATAGTAACAACTGTGTACACAGCAGGGAGACCCTGCAAAGACCATGTGCACATTAACTGGCACTTGATAAATACTTGTCTGAACAAAGACAGAATCAACTAAAAGAAACCTAAAGATGATCTGGACCCAAGACAGATCTTAAGGAAAATTTGAATGATATAAGGAAGACTGTATATAAGATACAGAAATACTTAGAATAATGTTTGGAAGTCAAGGAGAAGAACCAGCAAACCTTATTTCAATTAAGTACTCTAGTTAAACTGTTGAGCTAGAATCAGTTTCACATAAAAAGTTCTTAATAGCAAAACCACATTATTTCAGATTTAACTGACATCTGTGGTACTATTACTTAGTCTGAGATTAAGTAAAATTTTATGCTACTTGGGAGAAGGGGAAGAGAATAAAAGAGCACCAGCCATTTTACAGTCTTTACCAGATTAGGAGAAAATGCCTCATAATTCATTCTTTACATAATTACAAAAGAGACTAACACACTTAATGTTAATATGTAAATGAATATTTCTCACTTCGAATGATTTTTTTCCCATTAAAAATGGCCCAGCAATAGTGTTTACTGGGTATAGTTTCAGTTTTGCAAGATGAAGAAGTTCTAGATATCTGTTGTACAACAGTATGAATATACTTAAACTACTGAGCTGTATACTTTAAAATGGTTGAGATAGTAAGTTTAATGTTGTTTTTTTACCACAATAATTTAAAATTGGTCCAGCAAAATCTCTCCTTAAAAAAATAATTTACTAAGCTAACTCATTATTCACCAAGCTTGAAAGAATAAATTATCTATTCTTTAAAATATTCTTTAATTTACTGTTCACTAATTCGGAACATACCTTCCTCCTCCTTGAATTATTATTGTTGTTGAGATTCAGAGATTTGACATTCACATGTTACTGCTCCCAAAGAGACAATAAAGATCCATCACATGATTACCATGATTTTTCTAATGCAGCATGAAGTTGAACTTCAAGAGTCTGTAATCCTGGCATGCACTAAACGCATATAACCAGTACTTCTGGAAAATGATTTTTTTAAAAAAGGAACTGTGAAAAATGGCCCCCAAAAGAAAGTCAACTCAAGCCTAGTGCTGGCATGGAGAGAGAATGAAAAAGTCTGAAAGTACTGTTTCTTAGAACACATATATTTTTAATAGGTTAAAGAAAGGAATATCAAATTCCGTAGTGACGTGGAACATGACTGAGTCTGCCACTCCCTGGAATGAAAGACGAAGCAATCTGAAAAAACCGTTTTAGTAAGTACTCCGTTCAGAGTTTATTTTAATAGCTTAGTAACAAATTGAGTTCCATATTTATAGGATCATTAAGGGTGTGAAGAGGTCACTTAAACTTTTTATACACGTACTTTACCACATATCTTTATTGGGTAAATTATATTACTCTAGTGGCATTTGTTAATTTAGAGAGTTCAAAAGTTTCAGGATATATCCTTTAAAATGCTAAAATTAAACTGTATTACAATAAAATCTTTCCCAATAAAATTGGGGAGGGGATAGATAGAACAAGAGTGGTAAAATGTTGACAACTGTTGAAGCTGAGTATCGGGCATATCCAGATTCATTGCGCTATTATTTTCTTATATTTGTGTTTGTTTGATAACATTCTTATTTTTTTTTTTTAAATAAGATTCTTCCATAGAACAGAGTGAAGACTTAGTGAGACATAAAACAAGGTTTCCTTTATCTTTACCTTAGAAAATAAGCCTAACAGAAGTCAAGCACAAGCACTGACAGAGCGAATATTTGGCATAAAATACATACAATGTATTTCTCTAGCAAACGCACTACTTTTGAATCATTTTTAAATAACCCACAGGAGAAAGTCCTAGTAAACTCTGACAATCTGGAGACAAGATCCAAAAATGCTGAGGTACAGCCATCATAGATTAAGTCTCCTCTACCGATTATTGAATACTGCTAAAATTTTACTATAAAACTTGTACATTTAAAAAAAAAAAAACTAAAAGAGTAATATTTATCTCAGATTACATGTAACACATTATTTATAAAAATTTTAACGTTATATCTCAAACAAAATATTTTCTTAATAGTCTCAAAGGAAAAGTAATTAAAATAACCTAAGGAAAAAAATCTGCGTCCTGTTTTAGTGTTGTAAATTTATAATTCTACTGAGTCCAAGATCGAACTTTCTTTTCCATCATAGGATCACCAACTCCAATTTCTTGGCTGCTGATTCACATGTGATCAGTAGCAGCCAGAACAAAAACGACGCAGGGCAGGGTCATCTCCCACAACCCATCTGTTTCCCTCTCTTGCTGGCCTGACTCCCCCTCATCTTTTTTCCACCCCACTCCCTTTTGGGGCTGCATGCCTTCTGCTGGTGCCGGGCGGCATATGTAACTAGAGGCAACAGCACAAAATGTGTTAGGGAAATGGAAGCACTCAGGCGGAGAGCTGATAACTCTAAAAAAGTATAAACTAGCAAGATTCTCTATTATGACCCATGACAAGAATTAGTTTCATGCAACCAAATTAAGATTCTTATGAAAAAAAAAAAATTCTGTATGAAATTTGTTAATCAATTAATGAACTTTCTTTATAGCTGGACAGGTTTTTACTTTGACTTTCCTCAGTTTATCTTCAACGTAGTAGATAAGCCAAAATATTTAAAACTTGTCCTAAGCAGACATGTATAAAATCAGACTCGAAGAAATTTGAGAACAAGCATTTTCTGAGAGCTTACTATATATGTACTAGGAACTGCCCTAGGTCCTACAGTGGAAGGTGAGGAAAATACAAAGTCTTGGCTAACTAGCTGCCTTCATCTCTGTCACTACCATCTCCATCATCTTCAGATATCTTAAAAACTACTTAGACTTCTAGAACTGACAAAAGGCATCCCTCTTCATCTTAGAGATCACCTGAAACCAAGGAATATGAGAAACAGAAAAACATAAAATCGACCTCTAAACAATTGAAAGCACATGGAAGAGTGGTATGGTAGGTTAAAGATGGCTGCAAATTCTCTGCCACTTCTCCCACTGAGAGGTGATGTCTGTTTCCCCTCCCTTGAATCTGAACTGGCCTGTGACTACCTTGACCAATGGAGAACAGTGGCAGCGATGCTTTCCAGTTCCAGGTCTAGACTTTTAGGAGGACTGGCAGCTTTCACCTTGCTCCTATAGTTGCTTACTTTTACTACTATTATATTGACCCTCCACTTGATGGTAACTTCACTGAGTAAAGGAATTCTGTTCTATTTCTTTTTGACTCAGGTGCCTACATACAATACTTGACACAGAATAGGAACTCAATAAATATTTGTTAATTTACTGACTACATTAACCTCACAGCAATCACAGCATATATACAATCAATGTCTGCACTGATTCAGAAAAAAAGAGGGAAAACAGTTCTATTGTACAGAGGTGTTTATGTTGAAACAGAAATATACAGATCAGAAAAAGCTTCCTGAGAGAATTAACATTAATATTTGAGAAAGGTCATACAAAATGGATAGGACTGACAAGGATTCACTTATTTTTCATTCATTCTTTCAATAAATATCTATTAAGTAGCTACCATATGTCAGATACTGTTCCAGGTGCTAGGGATAATACAGTAAATAAAACAAAGTTCCTGCCATTAGGGAGCTTATATTCGTCCAAGAGACAGAACATCATGAACAAAAACATGGATGTGAGAACACATGGAGTATATTCTAAAAGGGCAATCCAGTTTGGCACGTGGCATGGATCAAGTACAAATTATATGACCTGTGCCTGGAAGAGCAAGCTGAGTTGAGCACTAGAGTAGAAAGTAACATGATCGAAGCATGTTTTAGAAAATTAATTTGGCAGTAAATACAGTACTGAACAGGAAAAAAGGAATATAAAGTTGGGGGGAAAGTTATCAAGTTACTTCATTAGGAAAAGTATAACATGTTGAGATCCTGAGTTTGAGTAGTAAACACAGAAAAAAGAGAATTACCACACGACATAGAATTATACCAGGCACAGAGCAAGAACTCAAATCTTTGTTAAATTAAAGTTGAATGAATGAGACACAATTTATAAGTGATAGGACAGGTTTGTGTTTGATTGTGGGGGTGAAGAAAAGGGAGGTTTCAAAGATGACTTCATGGTTTTAAGTCAAAGTGAATGCTAGAATAGTGAGTCTACTAATAGAAACAGGGAAGAAAGGAGAAGGAATTTTATCTGAGGGGATGATGAATTTGATTTTTGATACTGACTCCAGGAGCAAAACCAAAAAAAAAAAGGAAATGTCATTCTATTAGGTACATGAGAAGAAAAACATGCACACGAAGGTAGAATGATAGTAACAAAAGAGAATACAAAATTAGAAAAAGCACAACAGAAAAAAGCAGGGAGAATAAGAGAAAGAGGCAGAGGTACCGCTATAAGAGTAATAAACTGCTATCACACCTGACTGTTGATAATTCAGTAATTCCTAGTCTCAGGCTGCCTACTTTGAGTCTTAGACCATCCCTTTAACTCCTAAAATTATCATATACAGCTGAGTATCTAATTTCGTTATCAGTACTTTCCACTCACACTATTTTAGAAGAAGCTCAATAAAGCTGTAACTTTATAATATTGAGGGGCAACCAGCTGTCCCCAAACTTAAAGACACAAGTAAGCTCAATGGCTTATATAAAAAGCAGCAGAAACAAACAAACAAAAAAGTAGAAAAGTAAAATATATGTTTTATCCCCAGGCTTAACTCCTTTCCTACTGATTACCTCCACATTTTCGCTACAAGCCCCTGCCAGACATCCATGGTGTTGGGTATACATGGGAACATTTTCCCTTAACTGAGTAACACAAATTGCCTTTCAGTCTTAGGTCACCTAGGACCTTCCTGGGTAAACCGGACTTCCATAAATTCACTCAACAAATATATATATATTGATCAGGCACTGTTCTAGGCACTGAAGTGCAACAGACAGAAACATCCCTGATTTCAAGGAGGTTAAAGTGGAAGAGACATAAAAGTAAATATAGAATTAAATAATTTCAGATAACTATAAATACTATATGTGGGGAGCAGAGTGGCTAATTTAGATTAAATGGTCAAGAAAGGTCTCATTGAGGAGGTGATATCTGAGCTGAGACTTGAAAAATAGCCAACATTTAATGAGCATTTACTGTAAGTGAGGCAGTTTATGTCTGTATTCAATCTTCATAACACTAAAGAGGTACTTACTTATATTATCCAATTTTGTACATAGAGGAAAGAAAGGCACTGAGAAGTTAAATAACTTGAATGCATGCAACCAGGCTCAGAACCCATGCCCCTCATCTACACAATCTGGCTCGATCAAATTTTGACAAGCAGCAGCCAGCCATGAAGAGGAAACGGCAATATGATGTTCAAGGGCCATGAGGTGAGAATGAGCTTGGCATCTTCAAGAAACTGAAAGATCAGCACAGCCATAGAACAGAAAAAGAGAAGAGAAGTATATTCTATGAAAAACTGGACGCCACTGGGAGGTTTTAAACAATGGAGTGATATGATCTGACATATATTTTTAAAAGGTCACTTTGGCAGCTGTAGGGGAACTTGTTCACCATGGTCTTCAGCCTGACTTTGAGTTTGGTATCATTTACCGCTCTGCCTGGCCCCCTAGTAACAACTGCAATAATGTTGTTTTGGGAAAAGTTATGATATGTCACCTGTGCCTTAATACATCTTAATACATCTATCACTGAGTTTGGTGATATGACCTTGAGCAAGTCACTGTGAAGAAAAATTGATTGTTACTACCTGTCCTGTTATCTTAAAAGGTCTTATGATAAGTTATTCTGAAAAGTATTGAGTTTAATTACAAAGTGGTATTCTGTTGCAAACATTTAACAGAAATTTAACAATCTGCCTTAACCCCTCCCCCTAGCCTGTTCGAAATTTAAAGCACTATTTTGGCAAGATGACTGTTACATTCCTTGAGCTACATTCATGCCCATAAACACTACTGATGTGCTTTCCTTATGATTCCTAATCCCTCTTACACAGTGTTCAAAAGCATCCCAATTTTTAAATGTGGAGTTCTATTTACCCTTTACAGATTTCTTCTCTAGGAGAAAGAATAATGGACGTTTAGAAGTCTACATGCTATGTATAAAAACCCTGAATAAATCTAAGTATAATATAAACATATTTTGTGTATTCACCTACAAAATTATGTAATCTGTCATGAAACAATTTTCAAGTTAGGAATTCTCCTGTTTTCCACTCTTACATCAAAACCTTATACTCCAATAAGCCAGGACAACATAAAATGCTGCCAGGTCACAGCAGAAAATCTGCCATAGTGATCCTGTTCAGGTATGAATAATCTGAAAAAGACTAATTATTTTTGAACATACTAACTTTGGGATGAAAAACTTATTGAGACGAATCTCACCTAGGATGAAGACAGGCAACAGCTGGGGGAAAGGGAAGACATTTACAGTACTGTGCTTTGTTCTACACTACGAGCGTTTGAAGAGAAGCCCTATTTTCCAGTACCAGAGCCTCCTATCCTTAGGTTTCCCAACGAACTCTCTCCTGTATCTTAAAATTACACTTCCTCTTTATAAAAGGAGCCATGAATATTTTCCTAAATTCTTGTACTATCTTGCTGTTAAAAAAAAAAAAATCCAGAACTGTCACAATTTTGTAGAACATCCAAATCAGTAGCCCACACTCAGAGAAAATGTACATTCAAGACTAGTGTGTCTGTGGGTCAAGCAGAAAAGGCCAGGCTATGCTCCTAGGCACTGACCGGTACTGTAATGAAGGGTCCTCAGGGCAATGTACACACACCGATGACAGCACGGCAGCATTAAAGCTGAAACACCAAGATATGTTACCAGCATGCTTGTCAATTATTCTTCTGATCACACTTTAATTACAAAAGCTAACTTATTAATTAAAGGAATCTACTCTGGCAAGATCAGTTACCATACAAAAGCTCTGGCTCTTCACATTACCTTCACAGTACACGGTACAGAGTTTGTGTTTAAAAATGCATTTTCAGTTTCTCACGGTCATTAAAGGCTTCAATCAAGGTATAAGCTCTAGAAATATAATGAATTTCAGCAATTTAAATAAGAACAGTTCCTAAGTCACGGCTCATTATTCATATTGTTCTCTTCTGACAGCCTCTTACTTCAAACAGTATTACTCTCAGCCAATTAATATTTCTAAAAAGGTACTGAGAATTTCTGATGGAGAAAAATGTAACAAACATTATTAAATACAATTATATTTAAACCTTTAAAATAAAAGGGGAAGACAGAGCAGAAGCAAAGAAATCCATTTCCCAAACAACGCAAATAGTACAACAAAGTCTTCTCCAAAGTACTCCAATAAGCCAGATTCCATATTACAGCTACATCTAAGAACAATTATTGCAGAATTTATAAAATGCTAAGACACATAGCAGAAGCAGCCATCGCAACACATTTTGAAGGCATCTGTGTAGGCAACAAGCATGACGTGGATAGCAAAAAAAGAAAAGGTAAATGTATACCACAGTTAAAATCTTCAAATATCTTGTTGGTGGCATATCTTAAAATGGAAAGGTTCTAAATTAATCAAGGAGAAAGGAAGCACACTGGTGATCTCTATGTAAAAGAAAACAAGCATCTAAATGTAATAAAAGTCTTGGATGGTATGAAAAAAACCAATACATTGGGAAGAGAATTATAAGTGTTTTTAAGTATGAGAGACTACCAATAAGCAGGAAGTAAAAGAACCTAACCTGGATCATCTTGACAGGCACTGGAGGTTGCTGCCCACTACCCACATTCCCCTTCGTCCTTAGTAAGAGAACACTCAAATTTTAGCTAAGTACATGCCAAATAAAGACTGTATTTCCCAGCCTCTCCTGCAGTTAGGTGTGGCCATGTAATTTGAGTTCAAGCCAATGGGACATGAGTAAAAATACTGATTTCCAAAAAATAACCTTAAAACAATGGGGCACATCATGCTCTGGACCCTCCTCCTGCTGCTCGCTGGAATGTGGATGAGGTGTAGGAGCACAAACAGCTGTCTTAGACTATGACCAAGAAGTCCTATAGTGAGAATGACAAGGCAACAAAAATAGAAAGAAACTGGTTCCTTGACATTGTGGAACACCATACCAGCTCTGGGTTACCTATCTCTGGACTTTCATGTATGAGAAAAAGAACTTATATGATGTTTAAAGTCACTATTATTTTACTTTTGGGGAGGGGGGTCATAAATGGTTGAACACAATCCTAATACAGAATAAGGTGCCAGGAGCTTCATAAGAAAGAACACAAGCGGCACTGGCTTAATACAGCAGTAAGTGGTGAGCACTCGGACACTGAAGACTGCAAAGCTAGAGATCGCTGTTATGCAGTGGGGTAAAACACCTGGTTAAACAACTACCTGATTACACTGCAACGCTATAGCTTTAAGGGAGATAGTAGGAAAGATTCAGAATGCTGTATGTTGGCTGCTCCTCCCAACTGTCAACGAAACTATTCCAGAGAGATAAAACTCAGGCTAGAGCTAGTCGGTCAGTAAGCAGAGCTATAAAGGAGTTCATCTTTGCTAAGGAAGATGTACTCTTTCCTGTGGTCTGCAATGCAAGTTCACTAAAAGCCTCTTACTTCAGGGCCTTAGGGAACAGAGAGTGAAGCATCCTGTACTCCAAAGTGGTACAATTAAAAGCAGTGGCTGCAAAATAGAAATAAGACTGGAGCTCTGCCATGTAAAGCCTATGAACCCAACTGCCAAAACAAAAAGGGGAGGAGGGACCTCAGGACTGCTTTCTTATACAAGCCAATTGTTTCAGGTAGACTCATTGTACTTGGCATTAAGATGGGATGGAAATGGGCAAGGCACAGTGGTGAGCAAGTCAAAGAGTCACCAGGCTCAAAAACAATGCTTAATCCGGAAATTTATTTTTCTGTCAGGACAGAAAGTCTTCAAATTTCCTACACAGTAGCATTTAATAATTGATACGGGTCGGTTACTTTTACACGTTACTAATTCTCCCCTTTTATGAATAGTAATTTTTTTTTTATTGCTATCATCCTATTTCTATTATACTTACTGTACACTAATTAACTGTTTTGGAAGTAGTTACCTCATATTTTAGTTTACAGGCCCTGAACAAAACCCAATAAAGACTGAACATTACTCAGACATCCTGGGCTTTGAGCTGAGTGCAGTAACTAAATGAAATACTGGAGTAGTTTCTCTCAGGATGAAGTGAATGTGTTGTGTACGTGGAAAACTGGGTACACATGTATGTAAGAACAACCAAAGGGGTAGACTGTAGCCAAAAAAAAAAAAATCCTAATCATATCCCCAAACCTATTTTCCTTTTCTCCAGCAAATAGCAACCCAGATTAAGGACTACTACAATTCCTAAACTCCCTTGAAACTAGGTATAATCATATGACAATATTCTGGTCCAGGGGCTATAAACAAAAGTGCATACAACTTCTAAGAAATATAGTTAAAGAGAATAAGCATGTCTTTGACCCTTCCTCCTTTCTGCTGACTGAAACACAGACTGTACAGCTGGAGCTTGAGCAGCCACTTCAGATTATAAAAAAAAAGAGAAAGAAACTATCCTTAAAGAAGCCCAGACTCTGGATCTACGCATATTAAAAGATCTTAAAGAAACTGTGTCAAATCTATTCAAAGAACTAAAAGAAACCAAGTCTAAAAAACACTAAAGAATGATGTCTCACCAAATAGAGAATATCAATAAAAAGGCAAAAATTATAAAAAAGAACCAAAAAGAAATTCTGAAAAAGCAGAATAACAAATATTTCCTAGAGGGGTTCAAGCAAATTTGAGCAGGCAGAAAGGAAAAAAATCAGTGACTTTAGTATCAATCAAGATTATCCAATCTGAGGAAATGAAATAAAAAAGAATGGAGAAAAATGACAGTGTCCCTCAGAGACCTAGGACACCACCAAGCATACCAATATATGCATAGTGGTAGTACCAGAAGGAGAGGAAAGAAAGAGCAGAAAAAAATACTTGAAGAAATACTAGTTGAAAACTTCTCAAATTTAATGAAAAACATTAATCTACACATCCAAGAAGGTCAATGAACTCCAAGTAAGGTAAATAAAGGAGATACACACCTAGACACACCACAATCAAACTATACAAAGACAAAAAGAAAAAGAAAACCTTGAAAGCAGTGAGAAAAAAGTGACTCATGTACAAATGATCCTCAATACAATTAACAGCTGATTTCTTATCAGAAACCAGAGAAGCCAGAAAGCAGTGGGATGACATATTTAAAGTTCTGAAATTAAAAAAAGCCTGTCAACCAAGGATTCTATGTCAAGCAAAACTATTCTTTAAAAAAAAGGAAGGAAAAAAAAGGAGAAAAACAAAACTGAAAGAATTTGTTGCTAGCAGACCTGCCTTACCATACTAAAAGGAATCCTATGACTTGAAATGAGAAGACACAAATCCATATGAAAAAATAAAGAGCGCCAATAAAAGTAAATATAAAGGGCAATATAAATGCATTTATCTTTCTTTTTTTTCTCTTGTATGAAAAGACAACTGCATAAAGAATTTTAAATATGGGTGATAAGACACATGCACAAAAATTTAATTTGTGACAGGAACAGCAAAACAGAGGGGTGCAGAGCTATATAGAAGCAAAGCTGTTGTATACTACTGAAATTAAGTTGTTATTAATCCCAAAGTGTTCATATGTAAATTATAGTGTCCCACCTCTAGGATCTTAACATGAGGGATTCCATGGACACACTCCCCTAGAAAACAAGCAAAGCTAGTGAAAGCTACTTTAAAAAAATGTTAAGTCTCTGGATATGATCCTAAAGGCAAACAGTAAAAATAAAGCATTCAAGAGAACCTACTAAAACTCAGTAACACTGAATATCTGTGGCATTTGAGCCATGATCCACTCCATGGCTAAGTTTGATAGAAGCTTCACTCCAGGTGGGTGTGGCTAAGAAGAAGGCATTCCTTCTTTCCTCAGCTCCCAATCAAAAATCAATCACCAGAAGGATCAGGCCACCAGCATTTCTCACCTACGACTCCAAGTTGAAGAGGCTAAATTTCTTGGGAGTTGGACCAGGAGCTCATGGGCTCTCTTACTCCAACCAGCCCCTTTCCATAGGACAGAGGCTCCATCCAAGGCGCAGCAGTCCAAGAATACTGGGTCGCTAATTGTGTTCTCTCCAGCTCAAAGGGCAAAGGTTACACACCAGGAGAGGCAAGCCAGAAGACTAAAAGCTAGTCCCCTGGCCAATGTCCAGAGTAATGACTCAGAAATTCTGTCCAGAAGGAGAAGTAGTCCATAAAAAAAGAAAACTCCAAAACTCTCCCCAAAGGAACTAACATTTGACACAGACTATGGGTAAATTCAGGCCCAAGGAGGTTCTCGGAAAAAATCTCTTAATCAGGAGCAACGAGCTACACTGCAGGACACATCGCTCACTAGTAAGAACCAAGGAAAAAGGCAGCTAAAAATAGCCTCTTTTGGGGTCAGAACAAACCAAAAAGAGTGGCCTAAAAAACTACCCCAGCCCAAATTTAATTGGATCAGACTAATGAACAATTAATGCCAAGACAATTCAGTGAGGGAAAGAATAATTTTCAGCAACTGGGAAAACTAGATATCCACATGCAAACAATAAAGTTGGACCCCCCTACATGACATCATAAATACATACACACACGCAATTAACTCAAAATGGATCAAAGACCTAAATGTAAGAATTAAAAATATAAAATTCTTACAAGAAAGCATAGGTGCAAATCTTCGTGACCTTCAATTGGACAAGTTTCTTAGATATACCTAGGGTACAACCAAAGAAAAAAATAGATAAACTAGACCATCGAAATTTTCTAATTTTGTGCATCAAATGATACTAACAAGACAGGAAAATAAAAACCTGCAAGAATGGGAGAAGATATTCATGAAGTATTCATCTGATATTTATATCTAGAATAAAGAACTTTCACAATTCAAAAAAATGGGTAAAGGATATAAATATATACTTCTCCAAAGATGGCATACAAATAGCCAATAAGAACATGAAAAGATGCTCAACATCATTAGTCATTAGGGAATATGAAATAAAACCACAATTGGATATCTCTTCACACCCACTAGGAGAGCTAGAACCAAAAAGTCAGATCATAACAAGTATTAGTGAGGATGTGAAGAAACTGGAATCCGTTATTATAAAATCATATGATTTCATTCATATAAAAGTCCAGGACAGAAAAACTATAGAGACAGAGTAAATTACTGGTTCTTTATGTGGAAAGTAGGGAGAGAGACTGTGAGATAGTGATAACTAAATTGTACAGATTTCTTTTGAGGTTATAAAAATGTTCTAAATTTGACTGATAATAGTTGCACATACAGGGAATATATTAAAAACCACTGACTTGTACATTTTAAATGGGTGAATTGTAGGGTATTTTAATTACATGTCAATAAAGATGTTTTTTTAAAAAAAGTAATGAAGCAGTTTCTACAACATGGATAAACCCTGAAAGCATTATACTAAATGAAAAGAAATCCAGGCACAAAATTGTACTCAAGAGTCATTGTATTTTTTTCCACCCATCATGTACTTACGGAGAAAGAAAAAAGTAGTTTCCCTTACAAATGTCCTTGATGCAGCAGTAAAAAAAATTTATTTTATTAAATTTGGACCCTCTAGCGTACATCTTTTTTTTTTTTTTTGAGATATAGATCCATTTACATGGTGAAAACTATTTTTAAAAATTTTAAGTCTCTTAAAATGGTCCTAAAGGCATAGAGCAAATAAAAAAGGTTTTATTCAAGAGAATCTACTAAAACTCATTTATATGGAATAATACAGAATAGGAAAACCCAAAGAGACAGAAAGTAAATTAGTAGTTGCCTGATGCCGGGGGTGGGGGGTGCGGTGGAATGGGAAGTAACTGCGAATAGGTATGGGGAGGCGGGGTGATAAAAATGTTCTGGAAGTAGTGGCAATAGTTGCACAACCATGTGAATATACTAAAACCACTGAACTGTGAACTTTTAAAAGTTCTTTTTTATGTGGTATCTGTATCTCCAAAAAAAAAATGTACACTAGAGGGTCCAAATTTAATAAAATAATTTTTTTTACTGCTCCATCGTGGACATTTGTAAGTGAAACTACTTTTTTCTTTCCCTGTGAGTGCTTGTTGGGCGGAAAAAAATACAATGACTCTTGAGTACACTTTGGTGCTACTCCCTCAATTCATGCTCAGCTGCCAGCAGTCTTACCCACCATTGCTTTTCCACTCATGAAATGAGCAATAACATTGTAGTATTATTATAAAAACAGTTCTGAACTTATGACTCCCTGAGAATTAATCAAAGACCCCTAGCAGTTCATTTGCAAACTTCACTTTGCAAACCCCTGGACTAGACTATAAGCTCCTAGAAATATGGAACACATCCTCTATCTACAGGTGAGGCAGCATAGCGAGTCAGATAAGGAGCGTGGGCTTTTCTGTCAGGCAGACGTCGGTTCAAATTCTAGAGCTGCCATTTAGGTTACAAGAGCTTAAATGCCCAATGCCTCAGTTTCCTGTGCTATAAAATGAGGATAATACCTACCTATATAAAGTAATTTAAGACCATCTGAAATATAACGGGTGTTCAGTAAATGTTAGCTCCCTTCTCATTTTGTTCCCGACCAGCTAGTACAGTGCCTTGCATACAGAAGGTGCTCAATTACTCAATAAATATTGGTGGAAGTTAATTAGCTACCTCGTATAGATCTATGTAAGTTGAAGTTCTAAGGTGAACTTTAAATGCTAGAGTTAGATACAAAATATTGAGATATGTCCAAATATTTTCCACAAAAATATATTCGCCTTAAGGTATATAACTGAAAATATAGTCTTCATGAAAATTCATCCAATTTTTTAAAAATCATTCGCATTCTAGACGAGTAGCAGTAAAAAGTAAAATGGCATGTTAAATGTTAGAAATTGCTCCACACTTCTGATTCAAAACATTTTTATGGCCTGCATATCTCTGTAGTTCAATTATCTGAAATCCAGGTGATATAAACAATCTATAGTGACTTTATTAGGCCATATGGTGATGAAGGGCATGAATATTTCAAAGAACCTGATTTTACATACCTACACTACCACTTACAAGGCTGTGTGACCTTTGGCTAATTAGTAGTCTTCATGGGGATAATAATGTTTACAGAATTACTGTGAGGACTAAATGAGATAATATATGAGAAGTGCTTATAACAATGCTGACACAGAGTAAGAACTAAACAAATACTATTTTTAGGCAATTTTTCTAATTTAAATACATTCCAGTGATATTCTTTTGTAGCATTCTTATACAGCACCCTGGCAAAATGCATAGATGTAATTTTTAAAAACCAAAACTCAAGGTGCTTTTCTTTGATAAGTTACTGATCTCAGTAACTTTGGGGTGAATGCTGATAAATCTTTAAGTATAAAAGCTTTCCATTTATACTACAAACTTATTTTCCTCACATTTCAATGAGAAAATATGAGAGATTCTAAATTATGGTATAAATCTGGAATCCCTAAGATTACTCCTTTAAGAAAAGAAACTGTTTCCAAGTCAGGCTTTGGCTTAAACTTCAGATTATTACAAAAATGTAACTGAGGGAGATAACACGAATTTTCTTTGCACACCACCATATCCCAAACTTCAATAAGTTAAGTATATCTTTAAATATATAAAATATGTACTGGAAAAAAACTCCAATTTGACATCTGACTAAAGAAGTTTGTTTTCTGTCACCATTAAGACCATTAATGAGATAGAATGAAAGACTACAGTTGAGAAGCCCAAACATTCCAGACATGAGTGTGTTTTCAACTTTAAGGACCTCATTTTGGACGTTCTCTCCCCCACTCCAAAGAATGTTGTGTACACAGTAGATATTAACCATTTTGTTGATAATGACCAAATGCAGAAAGATAAATACATAAATAAAACACCACCTTGGTCCCAAACATGACATGCTAATGTAAACACTTCTAAACATCTCCAGGATACTACCCATCTTTGACATGCCTTCAAAAGCTAGGCAGAAAAGAGCAGAGACAGAGAAAGCCATCCTTGTGCAACATAAATCTGATATCTTTATATTACCACCCTGAAAAACTCCTTAGAGTTTATGATCTTTTTAATAACATACTTACCCCTACCCACGTACCCCAGTTCAAAAAATACTGCTCTAAAGGAGCCAAGCTTACATAGTAAAGAAAAAACAGTCTCTTCAATAAGTGGTTTTGGGAAAACTGGACAGCCCACATGCAAAAGAATGAAACTAGACCACCATCTTACACCATATACAAAACTTAACTCAAAATGTATTGAAGACTTGAATGTAAGATCTGAAATCATAAAACTCCTAGAAGAAAACAAAGATGATAAGATCCTTGAAATCAGTCTTGGCAATGACTTTTTAGATTTGACACCAAAAGCAAAGTCAACACAAGCAAAAATTAACACGTGTAACTATATCAATCTAAAAGCTTCTGCAAAGCAAAGGAAATCATTAACAAAATAAATGAAAAGGCAACCTACTAAATGGAAGAAAATAACTGCAAATCGTATATCTGATAAGGGGTTAATATTTAAAATATATACAAAACTCATTCAACTCAATAGCAAAAAAAAAATTGATTAAAACATGGGCAGAGGTTCTGAATAGACATTTTTCTAAAGAAGACATACAGATGGCCAACAGGTACATGAAAAGATGCTCAACATCACTAATCATCAGGGAAACGCAAATGAGAACTACAATGAGATATCACCTCACACATGTTAGGATGGCTATTATCAAAAAGACAATAAATTACAATGAGGAATTGGAGAAAAGGGAAACTTGGCACTATTGGTACAAATATAAACTGGTGCAGCCACTGTGAAAAACAGTTTAGAAGTTCCTCAAAAACTTCAAAATAGAACTACCATATGATCCAGCAATTCTACTTCTGGGTATTTATCTAAAGAAAATGAAAACACTAACTCGGAAAGATATACGCAACCCCATATTCACTGCAGCAGTATTTGCAATAGTCAAGACATGGAAATGCCTAAGTGTCCATTGATGAATACGTGAATAAAGAAAATGTGATATATATATATGTGTATATATATATATACATATATATATACACATATATATACATACATATATATATACATATATATATACATACATATATATGTATACACATAGTGGAATATTATTCAGCCATAAAGAGTGAACTCATGCTATCTGCGATGCCATGAATACACCTTGAGAGCATTATGCTAAGTGAAATAAGTCACTTTAGAGAAAGACAAATACCATATGATTTCACCTATGTGGAATCTTTTAAAAAGGGGGGGGAGCTACAGAGAAATTAGATTGGTGGATGCCAGAGGCACGGGGTAAGGGGTGAAGAAATGGGTGAAGGGGTCAAAAGGTACAAATTTTCAGTTATAAAACAAAGAAGTCTTGGAGATATAATGTACAGTGTGGTGACTATACTTAATAATACTATACTGCATATTTGAAAGTTACTAGGTCACAAGAAAAAACAATTTATAACTAAGTATGGTGACAGCTGTTAGACTTACTATGGTGATCATTTTGCAAAGTACACAAACACAGAATCATTATGTTGTACATCTGAAACTAATATAATGTTATATGTCCATTATACCTCTAAAAAAAACTGCTCTGGGGGAAGCCTAACTTGAAGACTCAATCTAAAATATAAAAACTCAATCATTTCTTGGGGAAAAATGAAACTAAGGAGGGAACATTCTCTACACTAAACAGAAGAGAACTTAGAAACATCCTTTCCTCTAAGAATGACAGAAAAGAACCTGAGATTATTAGGAAAAATATCCAGAGCCAAGTCTGCTACTTAATAGATAAATACTAAGGGATTTCCAAACCTTGTAAAGGCATGCATATCTTGTGCTATTTCTCTAAGATTTAAGGTGAGTAGCTAAAATAATTATCATCATCTATCCCTAACTCCACTGTTCAGTTCTAAAAGTTCTACTCCAAGAAGCTCTTCAAAAGCTCGTTTCCATCTGGTAATTTACACTTTATTATCAACAGTAAATGTTTATTTTAAAATATTAATAATAAGTTATCAAACAACATCCTAAGCACCTGCCAATATCATATTAGTTTACAGCCTTCCTTATACTCAAGGTGTATGAAAGAACATTTGAAGAGAGAACTGTGACCTTTCCAAGGCAGCATTCACAAATGACCACAAAAAGACCAGGTACACAAAGAAAGACAGCAAAAGGTCTGAGCAGAATACAGAATGGCTGGAAAGGTAGAGTTTAAAAAGCCAAGGAAGAGTAATGTCATAGATGTCAGTGGAGGAAAAGTTTCAGGTCGGAGGGAGTGGCCAACCATGTCAAATGCTGCAGAGAGGTCTAAAAACTTCCCAAGGTCACTTCCTTTAGTTCAGCCAAAAAATAAAGCTTTTATTACACTCTCTTCCTCTCTTCCTCCTCCCTCCCTCCTCCCTCCCTCCTCCCTCCCTCTCTCCCTCTCTCGCTCTCTCTACTATGGAAGGCAGTGTAACTTTGACTCATTTGGGAAAAGACACAATTTGTTTATAAATTGGAGTAAACCTACCTAACAACATATGAATACCATGAGCTCCTTTGAGATTACAATTATATTTGCCCAAAACTCAATTCATTATGTTATATAGACACACAAAACATACATTTGTTTGAAAAAAGCTGATGGCAATCTGACCATGAGCTTAGTTAGGCCGTACAATGGTAAGTGCCTCACTGGACTAAAGCAGATAATAGATTTTAGGGAATATGTTCTATTTCTTTTACCAAAAAAAGGCTTTAACGAATAGGGCTGTGAAAGAGCCTGAAGAATCTGAGTGCCGCCAAACAACTACCCGATTAAAACACCAGAGCCCTGTTCTGCCTATTTTCACAGAACTTTAACATATGGCCACCAATCCTCCCAAATATCGTCACGGGCAGCTCACTAGCATCTCAGAGAAAGAGCTCCAATGTTTAGTGACCAAAAAAATGTATTATAAGGAAACCATAATTCCCTATGTGACAGCAGGGACCCAGCTCACAAGCAGGGCTGTCATAACTTTGGTAACCTTATCTTTTCTGGTGCTAAACTCTCCTGCAAAACTGCCTTGGAATGAAAGAGGAAGGTTTCCAACCCTCAAAGCTTTATCTCTTGCCGAATTACACACACTCAAGGCACAAAACATAATACAAAGATAATGCTGTAAGAAATTAGCCTTGCAACTCAAAGAAAGCATAGTAAAGCAGAGCCCACACGGCTCTCTGGGTGGACCATACAATCGTGACCACAGAGCAGTTCACAGAAAGTGCACAGGAAGGGACTGCTTATCTACATTTTTCACCCCCACACTGACACATATAATTGTCATATGCACAGCACTTCATCTGTCCAGACTATTTTATAATCACGATTCTGGAATTATTCCACCACAATAATTGAGTATGATTAAAACTTATTTTCTGTCTTCTAGGCATTCGAATTACAACAGATGGGAGATAATCAGGATGGCAAAGTAGAGAAATAGACTCTTCCTTTGTCTCAAAACCTCAGTGAAGATGGTAGAACTGCTATATTCTAGAGTTTGAAGAAACCCAGAACATCCAATAATTTCAGATGATGAGAAACTAAAGCTCAGGAGAGTTATAAGCAATTTGCTCGCTGTCACCAAATGAATTAGTGGCAAAGCCAGGAGAACTCTGACCTCCTGACTCCCAACTCAGCATTCCACACTGCCATATTCCTTTTCTGTAAACAAACAATGAAATATGTGTGGAGAATTCTGGGCTGTTAGGTTCAGCACACTAGCTTGTCTTTTGAAATAACAAATCTCTTACCAAAAAAAAAAAAAGTTACGACAGAATCCAGAGCAGCTTATCATTTTTGCCAATCCTAAAGGAAATGGGTAGGTCCACAAAATGGGCCAGGCAATGCACTGGAATTAAGTGAATACAGCAGGACTGTGAGGATAACAAATGAGAAAATGGGGATGAGAATACTCTCTTTAGGCCTCAGGGCTTTACTGAGCAAGAGCGCGGGCTCTATCGTATAACTTATTCTAGATGTCTGAGGTCAGTGATAACTACTTTAACTTTTAATTTTTTAATTTTATTAAAACATTATAGTTAAAAATCACATAGGATAAATTTATAACAAAAAGTAATAGTCAGTGGGATATTATAACCCAATTAACATTTTTAAATCATCATTCAGACAGCAGAAAGGAGAAGAGAGCTGGGTGGGGAAACAGGGAATGCAATCAGGAGACTACTGGAGAAGTCTGAGAGAGATGAAGGCAGTTTAGCCAAGGGGTATCAGATTGTACTACTTACCATAGTAAGGGTAAGTATTATTTCAAGAAATTTTTGTTTCAAATATCTGCACACTTATGTGTATAATTGGGTCTTAATATAAAATGTGTCTCCAATTATGAGTCACAGCCAAAAAAGTTTGAAAAACAGTACCCTAGGAAATTGAGAATACTTATCTTCCCTAAAATCTTTGTCAAAGTCCTATATCAGGCTCAAGTGAAACAAGCTACAACAAGTTTAATTACATTCCAAATATAATCTTATTGATCTGCCAAAAGAATACTTCATTTGGTCTTTATAAAGAAAAAAAAAGAAAGAAAGAACAGTACAAGCAGTATTCAAGCATCACGGGGATGCCAGGCACAAATTATACTACTTCTACCAACCATGGAGACATACAGATTACTAACAACATGTAATGCCAATTTTCTTTAACCACTAAACCATTCTAACCATTCAACTATTCCTAATTTTAGGGATTAAACACCACCAACGCACATTCATAATGGTAATGCTTTCAGAATTTTCAGAAAAATATCATACTCTCCCAAATGAGAAATTATGGCCTAATTCTCCTTGAAGAATACAGAGATTACACACTACGGCTCTGAAAGATTCTTTCAAAAAGCTAAACTGCCTTAAGCAATAACCTTTTTTTAATAACTGAGATAAAACAGCCAAACTTTTAGGTTCAATTAACTCTGTCTCTCAATAGCAATGCTACTGGCATTTTGGGTGGGTAATTCTTTGTTTTGGACTGTTATCCTTGGTCCCTGACCACCAAACACCAATGGTGTATCCCTTCCCTTCCCCACTGTCACTATGACAACCAAAAATGTCCCTATACTTTTCCAAATATCCTCTGGAAATATGGTACCTATCCCATTGAGAACCACCGAAAATTTTAGCTGATATTCTCCTTAGATCAATTGATTGACTTGTGGCTTCTGACTCAGAATGGCGATGTCAAGCAGTTTATCTATGCCTTGAATTTAACCATTTCCAGGTAGCGTTAAGATCAAATGGTCTGAAATAGAAAGCATATTTATTATCTTTTTCCTGGCACAAGCAGCCAGGTGGTATTTTCAAAGTGGTATGAAGCAAATGTAGACATTTAAGAGAGAGAAAAAAAAAGTTTAACATGGATTCTACAAGTATTCTAAGGTAAAAGCAACTCTACATTTCCCCCAAGTTTCATGATAAAAGGATGGGACAGACAGAATTACAGAAAAATGGCTAAGATTATTTCCTTGAACAAAGTATACAGGTACATTTATGATTATCTATACATGTATAGTGTACAGATTTAAAAGAAAAGTCACTGAGTAATATGTGACAGGTTTTATCAAATTGAGAATATATAATACTTACTGAACACTTGTAACCATAAACAGTGGCAAATGCTTGTTTAATCCTTACAGCAAGCTTATGAGGATATTAGTATTCTCCCTATTATACAGAAGAATACTGAAGTACAGAGAGGTTAAATAACTTGTTCAAGATTACCTAGTGATTAAGTGGTTGAGCCAGGGTTCAAATCCAGATTATCTTCAGAGTCCCCACTAAGAACTGTACAGTTGCAAGGCACTCATAGGAAGTCTGGAGTAGATTTTAAACTCAGGAAAGAACTTGTCTGAAAACTATGACACTTGGAAACATGCTAAGAAGCCAGTAACAAAAGAGCACATACTATATGACTGAATTTATATGAAATGTCAAGAATAGGCAAGCCCATAGAATCAAAAAGTAGGTTAGTGGTTATAGTAGGGCTGGAGAAGAGGAGAGAGGCTGAGTGGAGGGGGGAATAGGAAGCGGCTACTAATATCTATAGGGGGTTTCTTTGAGGGGTGATGAAAATTTTCTAAAATTGATTTTGGTGATGGTTGTACAACTCTGTGAATATACTAAAAACTAAGGAATAGTCGATTTTAAATACATGAATTGTATGCTATTTTAGTTATATTCAATAAAGCTGTTTTTTAAATAAATAGACCTAAACTAAGGTGATAACAGGAGGGGTCTAAGTGGGTTTAAGTGGTTTGCCAGGTCTCTAACACGAGTAATATGAATGAAAAAGTGATTAATGCTGCACTCGTCAGATACAGGAGGAGACAGCGTAGGTAAAGGTAGATAGGTTTAGACAGGTTAAAATTACCTGTACGACACCCAAATGTAGATGTTCGGAAGGCAGCCGTATTGCTAGGTCTAGAGATTATTAGAGATCTGGGGTGAAAAAACTACTTATAAATCAACAGCAAACGAGCAGTGGCTAAAACCAGAGGTTTTGATGCAGAGATCCTCAGAGTATCAAGAGTGATAAGAGCTAAAGGCTAAGACTAAGGTTAGACTTAGTGGGGAATATCCACAATGAACAGCTAAGCAGAGAACAAGAAGCCCACCAAAGATACTGAGAAGCACTAGCCAAAAAGGAAGGGGGAAGAAAGGAAAGAATACAATCTTCTGACGAAAGTTTCAAGAAAAATAAAATCCTTAACAGTGTCAACTGCCTCAGAGGGGTCCTAGCATAGTGCCTGGCACACAGAGATGCTCGATAAACATCTGATGTAACAATTAATATTAAAAAAGTGTTCGCTGATTTGGCAATATGTAAAAATTAGTGACTGGTGTCTTCAGTTAAGACCATAGAGCTCCTACACACAAATTCAAAAGAGGTGCCTTCTTTAGGTGAGCACACAGCTTGATAAGCAGAGCTCAGACTGAATTTCAGCACCCCACATGCTTCCCACACCCCAGTTAGTACCCACGTGCAGTGAACAACTATGGTAGGTTAAAAGACAGAGATGCAGAGTGACAACAACAAGTATAGACTACTCTTTCACAACCTGTCTGAGAAGGGAAATACAGAAGTCTCTGGTACCAGAAAAAGACTTCTCCAATTCTAAAACCCACCAATAAACTACACCATAAACTCTCATCATCTAACTGGCTTATTGTGAACTTGGGGAGATGGTTCAACCAACCTTTAGAGAATATGTTCTATTTATAACCTATTTGGTCATTTTAACTAAAATGTTAAAGCTTCCATGAGCAAAAAGAAAGACATAACCTAGATAATATGAACAATTAAACAAAAGAAATGGGAAACTAAGGGCAAAGCCAGCAGCTATAGGACCCTCATGGACAGAAACAAAGTCATTCAAATACCAAGTGTCATAGTTTTAAACTATACCCCAAAATTCTTTAATACTCCTCCATTCAAAAGGTGGAAACTAATTCCCCTCTCCTTGAGTGTGGGCTGTACTTGATGACTCTTTTCTAACAAACAGAATGTAGCAGAGGTGACAATATGTGACTTCTGAGATGAGATCACAAAAAGTGTTGCAGCTTCCTATTTACTCTCTCAGCTCGGAGGCTCGAGAAGGACACCAGCTGCCATGTTCTAACAACACTCGAGCAGTCCTCTGGTAAGGAACTGAGGCCTTCTGCCAACAGCCATGTGAGTAAGTCATTTTGGAAGTAAGTCCTCCAGCCCCAGTCAAGCCTTCAGATGACCACAGCCCCAGCAGACATTATGAATGTAACTTCATGAGCTGGAATCACTCACTTCAGAGGCTCCCAGATTCTTGAGCCACAAAAACTGTGTGAGATAATGTTTACTATTGTTTTAAGATGCTGAGTTTTAGAACAATTTATGCCAAAATAGATAACCAATAAACTTTAAAAAGCACAGGTGTACTAGAATATTCATTTATTTTATTTACTAAGTTTGTGAACACTTATATACAGAGCAGAATTCTCCAAATTAACAAATTTTTAATCTGTACAAAGGTAAATAACCAGATTTATGATTTCCTTTAAAAATAAATAACAAATGAAAAAGAAACCAAGAATAATGCAAGAAGCTTTTATTGAGAGGCGAAAGGCATTAAAGTCTTCCAAGAAAAAAAATAATAACTGAATAAAAGTTAAAGCCCTTCTTCTCAAGAAAGGTTACACATTTTATAACATGGCAAAGAATGGAATAAAAATGACAGGAGTGATATGTTTGACCTGCAATAAAAAACTAATATATATAAAAGGAGGGGAGGGGAGATTAATAGATAAAAAAGAGGGTAGGAAATTTTGTAGGAAGAAGATTAAATTTGATGCAGAACTGAACACGATTTGTGGATGACTTAAAAGAAAGTTAAAAAGTGTTTACAAGGGATCCTCTGGGGTGCTGGATATTTAACAATGGAGTGTAGTAATGGTCGCACAACTCCACAAATTTACTAAAATATCACTGAATTGTACACTTCAAACAAACGATTTTTCAGTACATTAATTATACCTCAGTAAAGCTGAGTTTTTTTAAAGTGGTGCAGGCCTCCCTCAGAGATACTGCAGGCTGGATTCTGGACCACCACAATCAAGCAAGTATTACAACAAAGTGAGTCATAATCTTTTTGCTGGTGGAGGGCCCTGCCTTCAATTTGTAAAACAAACAACATCTGTGAAGTGTAATAATATGAAGCACAATAAAACAAGGTATACCTGCAATTATTTATTTGTTCACTGAAGCAGGATGGGAAAATTACATTATTAGGATTTCTCTGACTAAGGAAAGGACGCAGCCAAGAGGAAAAGTACAGTAATTCACTTGACGGGAAAAAATAAAAATTTTCAGATTAAAAAACATTAACATTTCCATCTGAGCACAATACAGGACAGTATTGCGTCTCTGGGTAACCTCTCTGTAAACCTTGCTGAGACCGCAAAACCTTATTATCTTAAGAGTACAAATAGTTAAATGTAGAATGAGGAGGAGCACTTGAACTTAATTTCCTACTTTAAAAGAATGTAAGGTAATTTCTTTACAAGTATGATAACAACAGTCAATTCCATCAGCCAGTCAAAACATCCAAATGGGGGATTTTTTGGTATTTTTGGAGAAAATTAATTTGCATTGGTTCAGGGACTTTTGCAGAAGTTTCCCAGAACAGCAGTACTGTATTTTATTTGCGCCATTTGTAACTACAGAGATCAAGCAAAACTGTACCTATAAACAACAACAATTCACATTTGCTTTGAGCTATGAAAATACTAACCTACTCTGACCTCCCCTTCACCAACTTCAACAAACCCTGGGTCAAGAGTCTCAACTTCCCAAAACAGCGCAGTTGTCTCTAATTTCAGACCTGCTACTCTCCTCTCTGCCTTTGGCTAAATCAGTAACAAGCCCAGTTATAAAAACAAAACCAAAAAATTCTACTAACTCATGAAGGTATTTTCTTTCTCCATAAAAGAATGTTCCAGCAGACACAGAAGAAATAATGTATCAGTATATAATTCTATTTTCTCTAAATGGCTATAACAACAGTCAAAATAGTTCAAGATAGCGATATTTGTTGTATTATCTACCTAGACCTGAAAATTTGTAGCATCAATGAACTTTATATATTTCAGTAAAAGAACATACTGTGAAAATTTACCACGCCTAACCCTTAGTAGGCATTCAATCAATGTTAGTTCTTTTCTATTCCTTCTGTTAATTCATACAGTATTTCCATGAAATAGTTCATGTTATTACCCCAATATAAAACAGCAAAACAGAAGATAATTTCCTGACTGCCACCCATATCAGAACCTGAAAATCCAGGCCACCAGATGGTAATGAAGGAATTCACTTGCAGAAGTTAAATGTTAATCTACCCTCTCTCTCTCCACCTCCCTTCCTAGGCCACTGTGTTGATTCCAAGGACCATGCCCCTTCTGCTGTAGGAAGTGGCTCAACTGTTTTTCCTTGAAGCACTGTATTAACAGTTCCTGTTCTTTGTGACAGAGAAAACCAATCCCCAAAGCCTATGCTATTCTAAGTGCAAATGCAACAAGAGTCCAAAGATTGTCATCAACCCATAGAACCCCATACACAGGTTCAAAGGATTCCTGGTTGGGGGCTAGGGGAACTATTGTCATTGTTTTCACGGCTATCAAGTTCAACTCTCCAAGTGATCTAAGTTTCCTGCACCAATAAGCAATGAAGTCTCCGCACACCTAAGATCATGGAAAACTAGAGCTCCATGTCCTAGCATTAGCCCTTACTTTCACAGGAAATGTTCTGACAGAAACAGGTTTGCAGAGCTGTGTGAAGCTACCATCTATATAGCTCTTTTTGTGGGCATCTGACCCAAGATAGATATATGAGCCAAAGCCATATCTGGTGTACTTTTGTTCAGGCTCCAGAGCTTAAGATAGGAACACAGCATGTTGTGTCAAATTCAACTCTTGTGCTTACAGATGAACAGACTCTGTCATCAGTAATAAGATTTATAGTTGTCAGTGCTGGCCTGGCTACTGCCAAGACAAGTCCTTTGTTGCATACCATTCACAGAAGCTATTGAATTTTCAAGTGACCAGAAGAATTAGCTAGACTGTCACTTCCTACCATCCCAAGTTGCTTTACCTAATGGCTCCAAGGGAAGAACCTCCACCCTCTCAGGACTGGATCCTGGTGTGTCTATGTGCGTGTGTAAAGTCCTGTTGTGGAGAGCGGATTGTAAGCTGACAAGGTCCTTGCAGTCTGTGAGGTCAACCAAAGGTTGCCTCACCTCAAGGAACCCTCCTAAGAATGGAAAAGTACGAACTGATTGGGGAACAGTGCGGTGCTGCTCCGAGGCAGGGAGTATGCTCACAGCCAGGAGCAGAGGGAACTGCAAAAGATCATAGCAGGGTATGGGTTGGGTGAAGATAATGTTACCTTAGCCAGCAACTGTATGCTCTTGTATAAAAGCAGCTTGCAAAAATAAAACTACACCACTGCTCCACCATCAGTGGACAGTGGACCTTCTGATCCCAGCTTTCTGTCTTCTTTCTTTCCTTCATCTCCCACTGTTCCGACTCAGGTACATTCTCCAGAGCCACGCTGGATGTGGCAGGATTTACCACTTGTTGGACGTGGCATCCTGGTTCTGTTCTGACTACCAAAATTTAAAACTGGTTGTGCCGTATCTTTGGTATTTAATACATTCCAACAAGATACTAGACGTAGTCCACAATATTAGATAAACCATGGGGCCATGAAGAGTATTTACCTAAAAAATAATCAAACCTCATCTATTCTAGTTCAGTAGAACTGAAAATACTAACACCTTAGGCAGGAAAGAGTGAATAAACCTGGGACCTACCTTGTTTACAATTCCCTCAGACAGATGAAATTCAATTCCATGCCAACCATACCCTTCGATCACTAAAACATAAACAGAAAAATAAAAGTTCATGCAATAGAAGCAGTTCTTCCAGTTCCTAAAGGGTATTTGGTTTCCAAAGAAAGAAGCTATTTATTTCTTATCTTTCTATCCTCTCATGCCCACCACAGTAGTTGAGCTCTGTCACTGGCAAAAAGGCCCAAAAAGGTAGAGTTAAATGTGCTAATTAATTTAATCCTCACAATAATCCTATGAGATACTCTTAACTCATTTTATATCTAAATGACAACCAACCTATACCTCTGAAAATTACTCTTGCTGGTGTTAAGAAATGCCTTTTAAATAAACGTAGACAATCTCAAACATTGTAGCTGGACTGTCTCACTTTGGTATGTGTTCCATGTTCATCCACTCATGCATTTCTTGAGTCCCCACAATACCAGGTGCTAAAGAGTTGAGAAACTAGTTGGGGAGATCAGAGTAAACTACCAGAAATGGTTCAAGAAATGGAATGCCCTATATTATGAGGTACACTTTTTTTATGCGATCATTCAGTAAAAAAATCACTAACCTTTGGGAAAAGGAGAGGAAAGCTTCACATAAGAGGTGCCCTAAACCTGAACCTTTAAAAATAGGTTACACAAGCAAAGCAAGGAGAAAGGCTCTTCAGGCAAGAAAACGAGAACAAAAACATGTTGTGGCAGGGACACGGTGGACTGAGGCCCTTTATAGTCTGATCCCATCCATTTTGACTAGCCTTTGTCCTGGCCACCAATCTCCCTCCCTCTTCCGCTTAGCCATACCAAACTCCTTACTTCTAGGACATACAACCTTTGATAGTCCCATTGTTTCTCCTACTGCATGGAATGTTCTTCTCCCTTTTCCCTGGTGGGTAACATTAATCCTTGTATACTGTAAGCACTCAATAAAATATAGTCATTGTTTTAAGTAACTCTCATCATTATTTAAGATCCAACTGAAACATCTTTCTAAAGCCTTTTCCAATTCCCCAGAGTTAATCTACTCAGTGCTTCTCCACCACACTCACATGGCATTTGTCCATTTCTCCATCAGAGTGGTAAAATATTTTATTGTCCCCAGGTTTCCTTTTTCTTTCTCTACTTGTCTGAACAGGAAAAATCTTTTATACAACTTGATATCCCCCAAGACCTAGCACAGCGCTTGGCACATAACAGCTGCCTGTTATGTACTTGTTAACTTAAGGCCCAACTGACTCAAATTTACAAAATAACAATAGGATTCTTCTAAAAAGTCAGCTCCTTTAGTGCATTTAAACAATTCAGTTTATCAAAATCTAATGCAATTTTACATTTTCATGAATATGTCTGCTATATAATTACACCAACAAGTAATGCTCCCCAAAAAATCAGAGTAGATTCACTAAAAACTACCAGCTGACTAGATTTTGCTTGACAACAAGGTCCTCATCCACTGCAGTTGAGGCAGGAGAAATTTACTGAATTGATAACTTAGGTATTATGCTGGTGACCTTTCTCACTGAAATGGTACCACAGCTCTGTATGCAATATGTATGTTTAAGTAGGTATTTATCTTGGCTTTTAGTCATGGATCGTTGAGGTTACAAATTTAGAAATCCAATCATAAATCCTAGGTTTATTTATAGAAACTTTCCATACGGTAGGAGTTTAAGAAGTAAAACAGCAGCCTTTTTCCTTGCTGAAAGCAGAAGGGAGCAGAGCGCCAAAGGAGCAAACCCTCTTCTGACTCTGCTCTTGGCACTGCTTAAAGGAGAGGCAAGCAAGAGCCTCCCTGAAAATGTCACCCAAGGCAACGGGCATTTCAATGTCTGTGCTTTTCGAGGCTTAAGTATTAATTTTATACATGACCATGTTCATTTAAAGCACAATTTGTGGCTTGGAACTTAAAAAATGTTCTAACGTGCTAGTCTATCCACATATTAATCGAGTCAGCCAGGTTCAAACATGCTTAAAATACTCTAGATCATTATGCAAAGGTATGAGCTCAATCCTTTATTCTCAGGAAAAGGAACTTAGTCACGGGAGAATGACTAAAGCAAGAGTATTTCAATGCAAGCCATAACAGAAAAAGCCAAATCCTAAATAATGAGTTACTTTTAAAAAAAATATCTAAACAGCAATAAGATACAAGCTAATGATAGATTTCTTACAATTTTTAATCTCAAAATGAGATCCTGGATTTTTAGTTCAAGGTTGTCAGAGAATGTATTTTGAAACTGATTTTCACATGAGACCATCTTATAAAAAGGTTGTTTTAGTCATCCACTGACTAAACCCATTTAGAATCCAAGTCTAGCTTACTTTATACTGAAATGAATTATATTTTTATGTGAACAATATTATAAGCAAAGTTCTTTTAATCTTTTATTTTACTGGCTTTTAGAGAAATGCCAATAAAACCTGGAATGCCTAAATTTTTATAAACCTCGGAAGCTCACACAACCAATCCCTTCATTTTCAGTTGGGAAACATTGCAGAAAGAGTTCAATGGTGATAACAGAAACACTGGGCCAAAATCTGATTACTAGTTCATTGTGCTTATTCTACTATATGCTACTAAACACACTGCTTTTTATTGAGACAGAAAATGTTTTAAAAATTACAGAAAAGTCTGAATACCCACATTCATTCCCTAACTAAAAAGAATGTTAACAATTAGATACATTTGCCCTGAAGATTTAGAAATGCTGTCTCTTAAAAACTTGAGTAGAAAATTATGCCAGTTATTTTCAATGCTTTTGACTCAATATATGTTCATATAGAATCTTTGCTGGAAGTTTAGCTTTAAAAAGTTTTTCTTACATTCCAAAGGGGATGGGAATAATTTTAACAATCTAAGATGACATTATCCTTATCCTCTAAAAAAATTAACTTCAC
The DNA here is from genome assembly GCA_028627145.1 of Eidolon dupreanum. Lineage (NCBI taxonomy): Eukaryota > Metazoa > Chordata > Mammalia > Chiroptera > Pteropodidae > Eidolon > Eidolon dupreanum. The sequence goes on along the minus strand of CM053503.1, from coordinate 3,591,026 downwards.
ACACACACACAAAGCAATTTCATTTAATTCAGGGTCTTCTTCCAAACAAGCATTTCTGAATGCTACTGTCTCGTTTTAAGCTGGGGGAAAGAGAAGGAAAGGATAAAAGTAACAAAAAATGGAATTAAAGGAGAAAAAAGAAAATCAATATAAAGGTTTGACTCTGATAATAAAAAAGGAGGAGAAAAAACAATTCCCAATTAAATGAACGAATGAACTGTGGTTTTTAAGCAGCCTCAACAAGGTATGGTTACATATCTCCTCAAACTGAACACCTACAAGAAAAGTCTTAATCTCATTTTGCCTGATTCCTTTATTTGCTCTTTCTTTCACTTCCAAAGAGATAGCATTAAGTGGACTGGGTACCCTGGAGAAAGGAGGAGAGTCAGGAATGTCAGTCTACATAGTCCCCTCAAAGCGGTGGTACTGGCTGGAGCTATTAGAGAGTCTCAAAAGGTGAGTCAAAGACCACTGTGTTCCCAAACCTGTCTATAACTTCCTCTAAGAGACTAGAAACCTGCAAGAAGCAATAATACTCTGCTGCCTTCCACATCCAACAAAAAGCCTTTCCTTTCCGATTATCAGTTTAACTTGCACAGAGATTTTAAAGAATAACATTTGATTAAGATGACAAGGGGAAAAAGCAAACAATACCATATATACTAGAGAAAAGGAGGGAATGAGGTACACATGTGTAGCCCTACTGGTCAACTCAGGGGCAGCATTCAATCTAAAATGCTTGGTGAAGCATTAGAACATAAAAAACCTAATATCTCAAACCTTCCACTCATGAGTTTCAAACTCTATCAAAGTTCCCAGTATTGCCCTCCTTGGCCAGTACTCCATAACAGCCATGGAAGCATCTCTCCTTTCACTGTGTATTAAAACTCAGATGTCATAGCTCCAGACAGGCAGATATAGCTATCACTTTTTCAAACTGCAAAGCAAAGTCCACTTTATAGTTTTTAAGTATTTGAACATCTATTCTCTTATGTAATTCTCCTAACACTGTAAAGTTGTTATTTTCAGAGATGAGTGGAAAGCAAACCACAGCAAAGCCTCTAGCATAAGTGGAATAACAGCAGAAGGAGCTCATTTGTCAATCAGTGTTCTAAATAAGAGAAGAGGCTCTTTAGACCTCAAACCTGACTTGAACATCACTGAAGCAAGTCTTAAATAAATGTGTACATTCTCGTTTTCTTAAACAGAATAAAATGAACATTTTCAATTATTCCTTGCTTTTTCTTAAACTATTCCAAATTTTCAAAATAGGTAATACACAACCATGGTTTTAAAAAAATCAAACAGTAAAAAGGTGTATAGTTCAGTAAACTCTCTGATATTACTAACAGGAATTTCTTTTCAGATATATCTCCTCAGGCAAGGGAAACAAGAGAAAAAATAAACAAATGAGACTACATCAACCTAAAAAGTTTTTGTATACCAAAGGAAACCATCAACAAAACAAAAAGACAACCGACTGTTTGGGAGAAGATATTCGCTAATGATACATCTGATAAGGGGTTAATATCCAAAATATATAAAGAACTTATACGACTCAACAAAAAGACAAACAATCCAATTAAAAAAATGGGCAGAAGACCTGAACAGATACTTCTCCAAAGAGGAAATACAGATGGCTAATAGGCATGAAAAGATGCTCAAGGCCCCTAACCATCAGAGAAATGCAAATTAAAACCACAATGAGTCTATGGTCATGCCACCCTGAACAAGCCTGATCCCGTCTGATCTCGGAAGCTAAGCAGGGTCGGGCCTGGTTAGTACTTGGATGGGAGACCACTTAGGAAGACCAGGTGCTGTAGGCGTAAAAAATAAAAATAAAAAAAATAAGGGACTGTAAACTGACAAGGTCCTTGCAATCTGTGAGATCAACCAAGGGTTGCCTCACTTTAAAAAAAAAAAAAAAGATATCATCTCACACCTGTCAGAATGGCTATCATCAATAAATCAAAAAACAAGTGTTGGCGAAGATGCAGAGAAAAGGGAACTCTCATACACTGTTGGTGGGACTGCAAATTGGTATAGCCCCTATGGAAAACAGTATGGTGGTTTCTCAAAAAATTAAAAATGGATATACCTATTGACCCAGCAATTGCACTTCTGGGTATTTATCCAAAGAAAACCAAAACGATAATTCGTAAAGATCTATGCACTCCAATATTCATGGCAGCACAATTTGCAATAGCCAAGTTATGGAAGCAACCTAAATGCCCATCAACAGATGATTGGATAAAGAGTTTATAGTTCATATATACGATGGAATATTACTCAGCCACTAAAAAAATAAAATCCTACCATTTGCAACCACATGGATGGCCTAGAGGTTATTATGCAGAGTGAAATAAGTCAGACAAAGATAAATGCCATATGATTTCATTTATATGAGGAACCTAAGGAACAAAAACAAACTAATCAAAAACACTCACAAATATACTGGACAATTTGGTGATGGACAGAAGGACTGAGGTTGGGAGACTGGGAGAATAAGGTGAAGGATTAAAGTAGCACAAATTAGTAGGTGACAGCTGGTCAAGGGGATGGGGGGCACGGCAGAGGGAAAGCAGTTAGCATTAATATGATGGCTAGGTAGAGGGCCAGGGGAAAGAGGGAACAATTGGGGGAATCATTTTATGAACTATACAGATGTCTAAACAATGTACTATATACTTGAAACTAATTTTTTTTTAAAAAGTGTATAGTGAAAAGTTGGTCTCTATCGTATGATTTCAAATTTCTTGTAATTTAATGTTTTCTTAATGGCTGAATCACTCTCCTATGCTTACAAATGTGGCTGCAGAAGAAGGAGCTGAATGATGTAGCTCTTTATTGCACTACAAGAGAGCACATCATCGCCATCACTGAAATCTGAGCAACTCCATGGGAGCCTGCCTTCAGTATGGGAAGGCACATTTGTGCCCTCCCTATATGAACTCTCACAGGCATACACAGCTACACCCAGAAGAGAGAGTTCTTTTGTGTGTGAGGAGGGAAGAGGAGTAAAGTATATATTACATAAAATTCACCACTGTATAAAACAAAGAAATGAGGACTTTTTAGACTTTACAAAATGGATTCCATGGGAGCCATGACAGTAATGTCAACTGGCACATAATGGGAAACCCTTAGGGGGTAAGCGGAAGCACAGAAACGTCAGCCATGACTGCCCTGAATAAGCCCCCAGCTGCAGGAGCCAATAAGCATAAGGATCCCACCTTGTAAGGTACATATAACCTGAACACCTTAGACAGATGATGCTCAAGCCTGATGCCAGAGCGTCACAGACATGTGCACTAATAGCCGAAAACTCGGACCTCCTGCCCATCATAGCCGCTGGCTTAGGACCCACATGCAGCTGTCCGTGCTGCCAGTCAATAGAGCTCACTGCAAAGACACTAGGACTAGCTAGCATCCATCCCTTCACTCTGCCGCATGACACTCTGTACTTCCCCTCTCTGTGGGTTGACTGTCGGTCGACCTGCATGAGTACCTGATTGGTTTATGAGATGGGTCCACTCAATAAATCTGACACTGTGAAAGGACAAAAACGCGTTCAAGGGTGTTTGGTTGCCACTTTGCAACAACCATTTTAAGCATTTTTAAGTGTATCATTCCATGGCAATAAGTGCATTCACAATGTGTGGAACCACCACTATCCACTTCCAAACTTTTTCATCATCCCAAACAGAAACTCTGTACCTACTAGACAGCAATCCTCCATTTCCTCTCCCCACCCCAGCTCCTGGTAACATCTATTCTACTGTCTGTCTATGAATTTGCCTATTCTAGATACTTTAAGTGGAATCTCACAATATTTGTCCTTTTATTTCTAACTTCTTTCACTTAGCATAATGTTTTCAAGGTTCATTCATGTTGAGGTATGTATCAAAATTCTTTTCCTTTTTAAGGCTGAATGATATTTCATTGTATGTGTATACCATATTTTATTTTATGTGTATACCACATTTTATTTACGTGCTACCGAAAGCGAGCACATATACCACATTTTGTTTATCCATTTAGCAGTGGTGGGACACTTGGGTAGTTTCCACCTTTTGGCTATTGTGAATAATGCTACCGTGAACACTGGTGCACAAGTATCTGTGTAAGTCTCTTCTTCCAATTCTTTTGTGTATATTCTTAGAAGTGGAATTGCTGGATCCTATGGCAACATTTAACTTTTTGAGGAAACACAAAGCTGTTTTCCACAGTGACTGCACCATTTTATACCAGTGATACACAAGGGTTCCAGTTTCTCCTCTTCACGTTTTTTTGATAATAGCCATCCTAATAAGTGTGAGGTGGTAACTCATGTGGTTTTCATTTGCATTTGAAGGACGGAGTTCTTATGTCTGTGGCTTCAAAGCATTTTGTATTTGAAGATGCTCCTGTGGCACTGGTCCACCTCCACCTCTTCATCACGGTTCTCAAGAATCTACCATTCATTCAGTGCACTAGTCATTTCAAATCTTGTCTGCTATGACTACCACTGTACTTCACTTTGCCTCTGCTGTTTTTCTAACATTTCCTTTCACCAATGCTTTTTGGCTTTCTCCCCAAATAACACTAATCTATTTATAACCAGTCACTGCTAGTTCAATCAACATCTTCGACTTCCAGAAGAACCAACTACTACTCACAGCACTTTTGGCACTTTAAGTCTTCTCAGGAATTGTCAACAATGCTCATAAATTCTTTCTTGACAATCTAAGGCACTTTTCTTTTTTTTGGTTTTGGGTTTAGCACTCTTTTGGATGCTTGAAAATAACAGAAAGCTGGTCTTTGGATAACCAAAGTTTATCATCGGCATTCTTTCTGTTTTTAATTTTAATTTTTCAATCGAGAGTTGACATTCAATATTTTTTATATGTTTCAGTTGTAGAGCATAGTGGTTAGACATTTATATCATTTACAAAGTGAATGTGAACCCCCAATTAGTCTAGTACCCATCTGGCACCATCTAGTTACTATGATATTGACTATATTTCCTATGCTGTACTTCACATCCCTGTGACTATGTTGTAACTACCGATTTGTACTTCTTAATCCCTTCACCTTTTTCACTCAGCCCCACAACCCCTGCTCCCATCTGGCAATCACTAGTTCGTTCTTTATATTGAGTCTCTTTTCGTTTTGTTTGCTCATTTATTTTCTTCGTTAGAGTCCACATACAAGTGAGATCATACGCTACACCATTGGAATTTTTGTGTCTAAGTCTACTTGCATTTAGGCAGAGCTTACATATAAATACATTAAAGTTCTCATGTCTCAAGAACACAACAAAGATGATAAAATTAAAAATACTTTTATTAGTAACCCACGATAAATTGTTATTCAGCTGTCAACAGTGCCTAGAACATGGCAGGCAATTAATAAACATTTGTTGAATGAATGGTTTAAGGAGATAATATGGCAGCAGAGAAAAGGTATTTGCTTTGGAGTCAGATCTGGATTTACATCTCAGCTCCTACCTTTACTAACCATATGATCATGAGCTAAGTTACTTAGCTTTTCTGAGCCTCAGTTTCCTCACCCAAAAAACAGTTGGATAATACCACCTATCTTGCAGGATGACCATGAAAAGATGTTACTGGTGATACACTCAAATATATAAATTGCTTTGTTGGTGCTGACTCTAGGTACCTCAAAAGCAAGGATTTAAGCAAGAGAAACAGTTCAGTAGCTCACAATTCAACAATTATTTAGTGAAGGCCTAGTATGTGCCAGGCCTATAGGTGCACAAAGATACATCAGTGATCAAAACACAGGTCCCTGCCCTCATACAGTTTAAATTCTAATGGGGAGGGGTAAATAATAATATAGTAAACAAACTATATAGATCTTAAAGTATAATATTTTAGAGGAAAAGAAAAGGTAGGTCAGAAAAAGGGTATCAATATTGGGGGCAGAGGAGTTATAATTTTTTAGTAAGATGATTAGGGTAGCCTCACTGAGAAAGTGACACTGGATTAAAGATTTGACAGTCATGAGAAAGTTATCCAGGCAGGTATCTACAGGAAGAGCATTCCAGACAAAGGGAAAAGCCAAGGCAGAAGCAGGACGATCACGTTCAAGGAACAGCAAGAAAGCTAGTGTGGCAGCAGCAGAGTGAGCAAGGGGAATATAGTAGGTGAGGTCAGAGAGCCTAAGAGAAGACCAGATAATATAAGGCCTCATAGGTTTTACTCAGAGTGGAATGGGGAGTCGCTGTTTTTAAACAGAGGAGTGACATGATCTGACTTAGGTATTAAAAAAATGATTCAGGCTGCTGTGCTGAGGATAAAGGAAAGACTGGGAGATCAGTTAGGAGGTACAATAATCCAGGCAAGAGAAGACAGAGGCCAGTGGAAGTAGCAGAGATGGTGAGAAGCCGCTGATTTGGGATATATTTTAAAAGTAGATCCTGTAAGTTTTCCTGGCAGACTGGATATGGGGTATGAAAGAGTAGGAGTCCAAAGTTTTGACCAGAGCAACTAAAAGAGCAGAGCTGCTGTCAAATAAGTCCTGGAGGGGGCGGGTGGAGGGGAGAGGTTAAAGGAGAAAATGAATAGTTTACTTTTAGTTTTGTATATGTTGTGTGAGACAGTTGGCTTTCCAACTTTTCCAATAGGTAAATAGGGTCAGATCAATGAAATAATGGTGTTTAACATTTTCATTTACTATCCTGTAACAGATGATAAACCACAGGTTTAATCTGACCTAGACTCTACAGATTTATAACAAACTAATTTCAGCAGTTACAGTAGACATAAAAAAAGAAATACTCATCACATAGTTTGATGCTGATTAATTCCAAGACTGACCACATCCTTTAAAGCATAAAGATAAGGCTGAAATCCATTCCATCTCACAGTAATACGTATAGGGCCAAATCTCAGTAAATGAGATAGAATAAAAAAATAGAATGAGTTCCTGGCATCTGTTACCAACACTGAATTCTTCACCCTGACAGCAACGGAAAGATTCCAGTAGTCTTAACATGATCAACTTCAGTCTGACATACTCCTCTCTTCCTAAACACAAATTTTTCTCTCCTGTTCTCTGAAAGGTCCCAAAAGAAGAGAACAGTCCAGAGCCTGAGAACAACCTCTTGAAGGAAGAAGACTCAGGACTAGCACTATTCCCACATTCAAAGTGAAGGTCACTGGAGAAATAGCAAAACCACACTATCTCAAGGCTGGAAAGGTACCATTATGTATCAACTAATATTTCCCAAATGATCATGTGCTAAATGCTAAGGATACACAGATGATTATGACAAAATTCCTATTCAAGGCATTCTGTGCTAAGTATTTTGATAAAGGAATTAACTAAGGGTTATGGGAGTACAGAGGTGGAAATAAAAGAGCAGATTTTCAAAATAAATTTCCAAGAATTAACTTGGAATCACCACATCCACCATCTCCTACCAGTCTTACATGCAGAAGACTCATGCGGTGAATCAGGCTAAGGAGAAAGCAAGACTACAGTCCTTGCACGGCTGGGACTTGCAGCCCCTTAAAATCAGGATCTTGTTCTCTTATATGGTTGGTTAAAGAAAATAGTGAAAGGTAGCTATGATCATTTCCATCCCCCCTTCATTTCTCTTCCATAAAAAAAATATATATATATTGGGATCACGAGAAAACATTGTTCTAGTTCAATCATTCACACACATTGCCAAACTCCAAGTTGTACGAGATAGTATTTAATCCTTTATAATATTTGCTGGAAGAAAATATAGTATCTTCTCTTCCCAACCTAAAGAAAATTTTATTTAACCTAGGCTATTTACAGAGATATAGGTTATAACAACTTCTACAATAAAACTAACCATAACCACTTCAATGCCATGTGACTTTTCCTCTGGCCCAAGTTCTAAACCCTCCACCTCTCAATGCTTAGGAGTCTTTCTAGCTCTGAGTCTTCTGGCACTCTTTTCATTTTACTGTTAATTGTGACTCTCAGGAATTCAGCCGCAAAGCATTAGGGGAACTCACTCCATTAATCCACAAACTATATTTCATTTTAATTTTCCAGACAAAATCTTAAGGCTTATAATGTAGTGTCAAAAAGTGTCATTTGTCTTTATACATCTCCAAAGGGAAAAATTTATCTCTGACATGTAAGTTTTTACTTCATGGTAATCTCTCTTTATCCAGTAGAAACATACTTCACCATGATCACATATTCCAGCAAACTGCTGCTATCTCAGCAATTACAATGGAGTATATGCTTTCAATAGTGAGTCAGGCCTTGGGAGTGATTTAGCGCATGGAAATTCACCAGCTGGCATCTACAATTAGATTCAAGGAGACAAACAGAAATTTTGTATTGGGTTTTTCCAAGAGTTACCTAGTTCTTAAATTGACTATACCTTTCTGAAGTATTTACAGATGAAATGATATAATGTCTGGGATTTGTTTTAAAAGTATTGAGGAGGAAGAGGTTAGCGAGGTTAAACAAGACTGGTTATGTGTTGATAATTATTGAAGTTGGGTGAAAGGTCCATGTGGTGGTTCATTTTAAGATTCTCTTTATATGTGTTTGAAATAGTCCATAATAAAGACTTAAGTTGCTTTGTTTTGTTTTTAATTTATGTCATGATCTGGTAAACTTGACAAATAAAGAACAAAGTGATAACTTGGGACCAATGAGCTCCATCCATAAACTATCGTGATATATCTTCTAACACTTATTTCTCACTGAACAAATATTTGAGCACAACTACCATGTCCCAGGCACCAAACTGAATACTGAGGATACAATGATAAACTAAATTCTCTCTCCCTCAGGAAGTGAGTAGGGAATCTGTTTTATAAAAAAGGCAAACGCATGGTGTCATAGACCACACAGGAGCGACACCTAATCCAGCTCGCACCAATCAGGAAAAACTTCCCAGGCACCATCTAAGTTAATTCTGAAAAATTCAATCCAAAGAAACAAATCTTTTTTTTTTTGCCCACATTAACCTTGATCATGTTACAGACTTGTCAGATCAGCAAGTAAATGCCTATTCCTTTATGAACTAAAATATCCATTTCCCTATAAAGCTGAAATTATCAAGCTATCATTTGCTCAACAAATATTTATTAAATACCTACCATGTGCCAGCATGTGCTAGACAAAAAGGATAAAACATGGTCTCTGACCCTGTGAAGTTTATAATCTTGGAGCATAAGAAGATAAAAACAAGTAAGCAAGCCGTCAGGCAGAAAACTAATTACAAACTTCTCCAAGATATAAAGGAAACATAGAAGGAACTTTATAGGCAGAAATTATCTAGTTTTTAGACATGGTGATTCAGAGAGGTGAACAACGAAGTAAGACCAAGGGATGATAACATAACTGATTGAAGAAGAGGAAAGGGATTCCATTCCAGACCAGGTGAGATCAGCGTAGATAAAGCAAGCTTACAATGTAGGTCACAGAAAGAAATTTGGATTTTCAGTGCAATGGGAAAGGACTGGAAATGAGGGTTTTAAGCAGAGAAGTGACATGACTCAGTTTGTTTTTAAGAACACTCCTGCTACTCAGGAGAGAATGGACTGAAAGAGAATAATGATTTTTACCAAGACGAATTTTAGATGAATAAAATCAAACACTAAAATTGATTTTGACCAGTGAAAATCGTATTTGCATTTCATAACCAATCTAGAATCCTTTAAATTGCCATACTTAGTCCAGGCTTCACCTACAGTTTTTGTTTTGTTTTTTATGCTTACATGACCTCTGAGGAGCATTCTGGGAAGCTGAAACAAGCCCACATGCATGGGGGTTAGCATTCTTCTCATTCTCCAATTGCCCAAGTCAGATTAATTTTCATTTACTCATCTCCTATTCCACAATCAGCTTTTTGGCTGAAAGGAAGGGAGTAGAAGACTTCCTCAGGTGTTTTAGGAGACAATAAACTTCACTGAACATCTGATAAAGAATGTGATTACATAATCTTTCTTCTCATGGCCAAGTATGTTCCAGGTGAAAACCCCACTATGAAAGCAACTTAAATTTTCCTGTCCAAATTATCTCAAAAAGCTGCCTAATGCACACCCATTTAATTCTGCTTTAAAAAGTTTCCTCATTCCAAAGTAGGAACAAGAATAAATTCCTCATAACATTTGTAATTGATAAGAAAAATAAATTCCACTGTCAATCCCTGGGGCACGTGGCTAAGAAATGCTAATAAGAGCACAAAGTTATGTTCAAAGAGAGTTTACTCACTTATTTGAAAAACGGAATGAAGGGAGGAATGAGAAACAGTAGCAACATTCGTGGAATATCCATTGAGCTTTATCTACATTATTTCACTTAATTTGAAAACATTTCTACAAGATAAGTATATCCCCATTTTACTGATGAGGACACAGGACAAAGAGAAATTGACACTAGCTCAAAGTCATACAACTATTAAGTGGCATTCATGGCCCATACTCTTTCTATTAAACAAATGTTAAATATAAGATCTAAATTATAGGAATTCTTCCACATGACCAATACACTAATAGATAAATAAATTGATACACTGTATGTGTGTGTGCGCATGTATGTTTCATTTGAAGGTATCATCATCAACTGTAATATTTTTCAGTAGGAAAGTGCTTAGATTCCTATTTGGAGACAGACCACAAGAAAGCACCTCTGAAGAGATAAGAGAGTTCAGCAGCAAAAGCTCTCAGGGTTAAGGTATTAGGTTTTAATGAAGCCGAAGGAGCTTCTCCTTGAAGGCAGTATATACTTTCTTGGGGCTAGCAGCTGTGACTCCCTAACAAAAGCTATGGAACTCATGTACAAGGACCATTCTCAAGTCCAGAAATGTCTGTAAATGATTTTAGGGTGGTGACACTGAGCAGCACATACATGCAAAAACAACTAACTATACTGTCAACAAATAAAACCAAACAGATAGCATAACATGAAAGCACCACTGGCCAGCATAAAGCTGACAATCAATAAAAAGAAAAACTGCTCCAAGTTACTTGTACAAAAAAAAACAAATAACTGTGCTGGATGGAGCTATATCATCCTACTTAGTTGGAAAAATTGATGAAATGCTTTCACTCAAACCCTGCCAAACTGAGTTTGCATATCTGGTCCCACAATTGCTAACAACAAGGACACAACCAGCCACATCTCAGAAATCAGAAGTCTTCTCTTAAGGATTGTTTTATTTCCTCGCTCAATCAGCAGCATAACAAGTAGACAGAAATGTATTTTTAAAGCAAGTCTCCCCAATAGCTGAATACAACACAACTCAGCAAACCACCAAACCATCACTGCTCCCTACATTGCAACCTGCAATCCTCCATTTCTATGATCAATGAGTGGTCACACACAACTTGGCAGATTAAATCATTACTTAACACCTCACACTAGGGCAAATTATTCTTCAACTATTGCAATGGTGCAATAGTTGAAATGGAATCATCTTTTCTCTAAAAAATTATTTTAAATCGAGTCTATCATTTAGATGCTTCTGAGATTCAGACTCTGGAATTAACAGTCTCCTACTGTAATTAAAGTTGAGATGGTATGAAGTGGTGATGATTGCCGGGGTGAATATAGTAACAACCACAAGGACCAATTGAAAATCATAGGAGGGCCCTCAGGAGTCATCTAACTTAATGCTCTTACTTTACCAAGGAAAAAACTCAGACCAAAGAGATTAGACAACTTGTTCAATATTACATAGCTTATTAGTGACAAAATAAGGTTTTTTAAGCCCCAAGCCTACTGATGATGCCCATTGGCCAACTGACCTCTAATAACAATAGCTGCCACTTACCAGTTAATTACAATGTACCAAGTGCTGTACTAGGATTTTACTTATTTGTGATCTCATTTAATCTCATCCGATCCTTTGAGGGAGGCGTTATCAGACACATTTTATAAATGAGGAAATCAAGATTCAAACCCAAGTCTGTTTAATGACAAGGTCCTTGGTTTCAACCTCTACACTATGCCTCTCTACTTTCTATTCATTCATCCATCAAACACCTTTGTTAAGCAAGTCAGATACTGTCTCAGCCCTAGGTTATAGTAATGATGGAGAGGGACACAGTCCCTGCCTTTATGGAGTTTATGGTAAATAAGCAAAATATAAGCATTTCGGGTATGAAAGGTAAGTGTTATGGGGGGGAAATATAGTAATGTGGTAATTATAGGTACAACATTATGCTACTAATCTTATACAAAAACACTAAAAATGTAAAACACTACCACCTTACCTTCATTAGAACGGCTACCATCAAGAAAAAAACGACAGAAAATAAGCATTGGTAAAAATATGGAGAAACTGAAATTCTTACACATTGTTGGTAAGAATGTAAAATGAAAGTACATACTATAATTTTAGATAGTGAAAACAACTAAACGTTCTGAACCCATCAAAGGTAACAGGTATTTGAAAAAGTATATTCTGAAAGGCAGATAAATTAGTGTCCTCTTTCTTTAGTATGATATTAATTCTAGCATGGGCATAAGTAGAAACAGTTGTAATCAGAGAAACTTGGCGATGAGGATAATGGATCTTTCCCAATGAAAATAAACTATCAAGATTACAGGCACATGCAATTCCAATGCCCACTTCTTTTTTCCTAGTTCGCGTAATCTTGTTAAATTTCTCAGTCAGCTCCTCTGATATCTCAGCACAGAGACAAACTCGGACTATTGTACAGGTAAAGGCACCTCATTAAGCTCCCTTACTGGACTCAGACTGCTGCTGAGGGAATTGCCTCCTCTTAAATTTCTGAGCTATAATCAGATAGAAGTATTCTTAATCTCCCTGGCTTCTTTTCAGGGGTATGTGCCAAAAAAAGGTGGAGGAAGGACCCAGGTCCACAGTTATCTAAAGTATTGCACTTTCATCTGTTATGAACTCTAAACCATGTTATTCAGTCTAGAATGTACCATCAATCTTCTTTATTTACTCTACCCACTTGGTACAGGTCTTATATTAGATACATGGAGAGAAAATATCAATTAAGTGCATCTACTACCCTCCAATGAATTATGACATTAATAGGAAGAAAGGTCTTGGTGAAAAAAATAAAAAAAAAAAGTAAGGAAAAAAAATGGCACTATAGGGAAAGGAGAGTCTGAAAACAAGTTTGAGGTGGTATTAATCAAGGAGAACTGTTCTGTAAAGAAGGCTCCAGGCTAACTTTAAAATGGACAAGGTCAGAGTTTACAGAATGGGAGGAAGAAGGCCATTCGGAGAATTCAGGGCAGCCTGATCAAAGTCAAGAAAGTAAAAACGATCAGTACAAAACGATAACCAATGCTTTTTAAAGTTCTGGTTGATAAAACATGTAATAATTCTGCTTGGTGACCTATTAAAGTATCCATTAACCATAACCCTGTCTGATGAAGACAGCATACAGCTACAGACTGACTACAAGACCAAGAAGCAATTTGCGTCCAGCAACCAAATTGTCACTCCACTCCTCCCTCATACTCTTTAACTGGAAAAAGAGAACTCTACCATTTCTATAGCTATGCTGGAATGATATTCTGAAATGTTTGCTTCCTCTCATCTGACAAGTTATTATGTAGAGTCTGTTATTAAGTCTTTGCTACTTTTCCAGATAGCAGAGTGCAAATAAATACAAGACAAAGACATGGTAGTTGAAATAGATTCTAAGCAAGAAGAGCTTACCCAGCCTTTACTTTTGTAAGTCAAATGTAAATTTCATATATATAATCAACTGCCATTGGTGTAATTCCTCACAGTTAGCAAGTACTTTATTTAGACACGGTTTTACACATGGTAGATGCTCAGTAACTACTCGAAAGAGTGAATGACCCGATTTGTACTCAAGGTACCACTGGCAGGAGAAGCCAAACAAATTAACTCCATAAAATGACTGGAGTTAGAAAACTGCAGGAAGACAAAGCATGGAATATTTTCTTGCAATGGAGCTGCAAGAAGGCGCATTATCATCCACTTATTCAACAGGAATTTGAAGACCTATTATGGGCCGGGCATTCCTGTAGTATGCAACATGTGAGAGGCTATAGATCAACTGTCAGAAACTGACCACATCCAAAGTTGGCATGCAAACACCTTTAGTCCACAGTGTTGACCCATACAGTATTTTAAATCAACTTTAAGGTATAATTTGCTTACCATAAAATGTACACTTTCAATGAGTTCAATGCGTTCTGACAAACACACATTCTTGTGTAGTCAATACACCCAATCAAGAAAAAACCATTCCCATCATCTTTCATGTCCTCTTAGAGTCAATCTCCACACACCCCGAACTCCAGTCCCAGGCAACCACTGATCTAATTTCTATTACTATAGTTTTATGTATTCTAGAACTTCAATATAAATGAAATCATAGAGTAAGATCTCTTTTCTGTCTCACTCTTTTGCCCAAAATGTTTCTGAGATTCATTCACATTGCTGCATGTATCGATAATTCACTGTTTATCCATCTACTGACAGTATTTGGGTTGTTTTCAATATTTTGGCTACTATGAATAAAGTTGCTGTGAACATTCATGTGGTCTTTTTGTGAACATGTTTTCATTGCTCTCAGTAACAAACACCAAGGAGCAGGGCTGCTGGGTTGCATAAGTATGTGTTTATAAGAAACTGACCAAATGTTTTCCAAGGTGGTTGTACCACCTCACACTCCCACCAGTTACATACATAAATTCCAATTGTTTCACATCCTTACCAATACTTGGACTTTTCCATTTTTAAAAAAATTTTAGCTAGTCTAGGAACCTTACTTTTCCTAGAACCCAGATATTGATGAGTGTATCAAGAATGGGGTTCTTTGTAAAAATGGCCGATGTGTGAACACAGATGGAAGTTTCCAGTGCATTTGCAATGCCGACTTTGAATTAACTACAGATGAAAAAAACTGTGTTGGAATGGAAATCTCCTGCTTGCAAAAGATTTTTAAAGGATATACATTTTATTTAGAAACATATATACTCTTTCCATGAAAGCTCACAAACACACATGTGAGAGTTCTTCAGGTGATTTGGGGAAAATATAAATACACTTAACGTAAGACTATTAAAGTGAAAGGACAGATATTTTTGAAAATATAACAATAAATACTGTGCTGCTTCTGAAAAAAAATAACAATAAATTTTAGTTATTCTAGTGGGTATGAAATGGTATCTCACTGTGGTTTCAATTTATATTTCCCTGGTGACTGATGATGTTGGGTATCTTCATATTTTTGGACATTCAAATATACTTTCTTCTGTGACGTGTCTATTCGAATCTTTTGCTCATTTTTAACTGGACCATTTGTCATATTATTGAGTTTTAATGTCCTTTTTAACATATTCTGGATATAAATCTGTGTGTGTGTGTGTGTGTGTGGTGTGTGTGTGTGTGTGTGTGTGTGTGTGTGTATACATTTCTTCCCAGTCTGTAGCTTACCTTTTCATTTTTTTAGTGTCTTCTGAAGAACAATTTTACTTTTGATAAGATCCAAATTTATCAATTTTCTTCTGCTCTGGTTAGTGCTATTTGTGTCCTAAAAAATCTTTGCCTACTCCAAGGTCGCAAAGATTTTCTCTTACAATTTCTTCTGTAAGTTTTATGCTTTTAGTTTATATGTTTAGGTCTATGAGCCACTTTGAAATAATTTTTATGTAGAGTGTGAGATATGTGATACAGAATGAAATTAATTTCTTTACAAACAAATACCCAATTGTTCTGGCAACATTTGCTAAAAGACTATCCTTTATCCTATTGAATTAAGATTTCATTTCAGCCTTGGTTGAAAAATCAATGGCCATACATGTGTTTATTGCAGTACTCTCTATCATGCTCCAATGATCCGTCTATTTTTACACCAATACCACACTGTCTTGATTACTCTAGTTTTATAATGTCTTGAAACCAGGTAATTTAATTCCAAGTTTGTTCTTTGCTTCTAAATTGCTTTGGCTATTCTAGGTCCTCTGAATTTTCATGTAACTTTTAGATGCAGCATGTCGATTTCTACAAAAATCTGAGACTTTGATTGTGAACACACTATTTAGATTATTTTAAGAAGACTGGACAGCTTAACATTATTGGGTCTTTCAAATAATGAACATGGCATATCTCTACTTATTTAGGTCTTTTTTAATTTCTCTGCAATGTTTTCTGACTTTCAGTGTAAAGGTCTTCCATCTTTCATTAATTTCATTCCTAAGTACAGAATGGCAGGAGAGACCGTGGGGATAAACAAGGTATTAAGATGAAAAATTAAGACTAATGTCTTACCAAGAATATAAAATGATTCAATAAAGAAAATCATCAATTATGTTAAATACCACTTGAGAGGTAAAGAAGAATGCAAATGTCCATTTCTTCATTCGTTAATTCATTCAAAATATTTATTACGCACCTACTACGTGAAAAGTACTGTTGGTACTGAGGCTATAGCAATAAACAAAACAAAGTCCTTGCCTTTGTAGAGATTATCACCTAGTGGGAGGAGATAGATAACAAACATATGTCAAGTGGTAATTAAGTCCATCAGAGAAAGTGAAACAGGATAAGGGAAATAGGGAATGCCTGGGACTGAGGAGTAAAATGGCTTTTTCATATATGATCGTCTCTCTAATAAGAAGACATCTGAGCAAACATCTGAAAAAAGTGAGGAAGTAAACCATGTGAAGACCCAGGGAGAGAGTATTTCAGGCAGGAGAAACAGCAAGCACAAAGACCTGGTATGATCCACGAACAGCAAGGAATCCAGTGAGATTGCAGCAGAGTAAGCAAGGAGGAGTGTAGTAGATCATGAAACTGACTCTGGGAAGCAGATCATAAGATCTATAATCTATGTGGAGAGTAGATCCTAAGAAATCAAGGACAGAAGAGGCAGGGAGTCCAGTTCAAAGGAAGCTATTGCAATAATGCAGGAGATAATGATAGTGTGCCGGTCCACTATATTTCCAACTTGATTAGGCTGCAGTCTCGAGTTATTCAAACACTAATCTAAGTGTTGCTGTGAAGATATTTTGTAGATATGATAATCAACCGACTTTAAGGAAATTATCCTAGATGATCTAGGCAGACCTGATTCAATCAGTTTTAAAAAAAAAATTCTTAATAGCAAAACTGATGTTTCCAAGAAGAAATTCCACCTATGAATCGCAACTTCATCTCCTGCTGAGAGTTCCAATCTGTCCTTCATGACAGCCTAGCCTGTGGATACCAAACTTTCCCAGCCAGCCCTCACAATCATGTAAGGAATAAATCTTTGCAATAAATCCATTAATATATCTCTCCTACTGGTTCTGTTTCTCTGGTTGATCCTTAACTGATACTGATTTTGGTATCTGGAAGTAGGGCATTGCTGTAACAAATACTTAAAAACATGGAAGTGGCTTTGAAATTGGATAATGGGTAAAGACTGGAAGAATTTGAGACACAACAGAGGACGCCTAGGTTGCCTTAAACAGATTTTCAGTGAAAATATAGATATTAAAGGTAGTCCTGGTGAGAGCTTGGAAGAAAGTGAGAGCACAGTAGAGAAATGTCTATACTGTTTTACAGAATAAATATGTCATCATAAACAGAATGTTGGTGAAAACACGAACATTAAAAGAGCTTCTGGGGAGGACTCAGAAGGAAAGAAGACTGTTAATGGAAATGGAGAAAAGACAATTCTTTTTATATAGTGGCAAAAAAAAAAAAAAAAACTTAGCTGAATTGTATCCTACAGTTGTGTGAAAAGAATTTATTAGTGAACTTATTTAGCTAAGGTGATTTCCAAGAAACATGCTGAAGGTATAGCCTGGTTTCTTCTTGCTGCTTACAACAAAATTCAAGAGGAAAGACAAATTGATGCACAGAATGTTTAAAAAAAAACAAAACAGGACTTGATTTGGAGACATTCTCAACTTATCTAGTGTGCACTCTCTCTTCCCCCTACCAACCCCCCCCCCACCAGCACACATACACACACCCCACTAAAATAAGGAGATGCATTATTAAGAAAGCACTGCTGTGGAGAGAAAGTCAACAGTGTGGATGGACCGACCACCTTTTACTAGTGCTAAAGAGATTACACATATGACTCAGAGATCCCCTGAATCAACCATCAAAACAGAAGCTAGGAATAGACATGAATTTACCATCCAGGAAAGATATATAGAGGACCCCCTCTTGTCCAATGACAAGAATCTCTGAGACATACACGCGAGACTCAAAAGGTTTCTGAGAATGTAATATTAGTAGAAACACTGCCAATCTGACCTAAAAGGGTCAAAAAATAAATAAATAAAATAAAACAAAGGACACTACTAGACTACTAAAATTTTACTGGTAAGAACAGGCTAATAAAACTGCTCAGCTGCAAAAAAAAACTGCTATCCTGCAAGAAAAGTTAAGGATAGACACGAAAAGCAAAGGCAACAAAAGTGAAAATAAACAAATGGGACTACATCAAACAGAAAAGCTTCTGCACAGCAAAGGAAACTATCCACAGAATGAAAAGGCAACCTAATGAACAGGAGAAAATATTTCTCATGTTTTCTCATAATCTCAAATCATGTATTTGATAAGGGGCTCATATCCAAAATATATAAAGAACTCATACAACTCATACGATAGCCAAAAACAATTTGATTTTAAAATGTGCACAGGCTCTAAATAGACATTTTTCCAGAAAATACCTACAGATGGCCAACAGGCACATGAAAAGATGCTTAACATCACTAATCTTCAGGGAAATGCAAATCAAAACCACAAGCTATCACTGCACACCTATTAGAATGGCTATTATCAAAAAGACAATAAAAACAAGTGTTGGTGAGGATGTGGAGAAAAAGAAACTCAGTGCTGTTGGTGAGAATGTAAACTGGTGCAACCACTATGGAAAACGATATTAAGATTTCTCAAAAAAGTTAAAAATAGAACTACCATATGATCCAGCAATTCCACTCTGGGTATTTATCCAAAGAAAATGAAAACATTAATTTGAAAAAATATATGCCCCCTCCGTGTTCATTGCAGCATTATTTATAACAGCCAGACATGAAAACAACCGAAGTGTCCACCACTGGATAAATGGATAAAGAAAATGTCACACACACACACACACACACACACACACACACACACACACACAAAATGGAATATTATTCAGCCACATAAAAAAATAAACTCTAGCTATTTGTGACAACATGAATGGACTTTGAAGGCATTAAGCAAAGTGAAATAAATCAGATAGAGAAAGACAAATACTGTATGATCTCATTAAATATGGAATCTAAAAAGACAAACTGAGCTCATACAGAAAATGAATTGGTGATTACCAGGATTGGGGGTGGGGAAGTAGGCAAAGTGGGCGAAGAGTGTCAAAAGGTACAAATTTCCATTTATAAAATAAGTCATGAAAATGTAATGCACAGCATGGTAAGTATAGTTGATACCGGACTGCATATTTGAAAGTTGCTAAGAGTGTAAATCTTAAAAGTTCTCGTCACAAGAAAAAAACCTATAACTACGGTGACAGATGTTAACTAATTACGATAATCATTTCGCAGCATATACAAATACCACATAATTATGCTGTATATCTGAAACTAATATAATATCTCAATTAGAGAGAGAGAGAGAGATCACCTGAGCCTTGAGCCCAGAAGCCAGAGCCATAGGAACAAAAGACATAGCCGCAGGCCCAGAGGGCATAGTCTTGAGTCACAGATTACTCTGAGACTCTGAAACCTAGTGAAATGTTCCCTGCTGAACTCTGAAATTGCTTGGGACCAGTGACACACTTATTCCTCGCATATTTTCATTTCTGGAAATGGAATGCCTTTGCTTGTCCCATCACTGCCTTTTAGAAACATATAACTTGTTTTCCAGTTTTACAGGTCTACAGATGGAAAGGAATTCTGCCCCAGGATGGATCATACCTTATTTAGATGATTTATATGACGAGATTTGGGATATTTGAATTGATATTTAGTTGAGATCTTGGCTTAAGTTAATGCTACAATGTGTTGAGACTTTTGAGAATGTTGGAATAGGATGAATATATTTTGCATGTAGGACAGATGTGAATCTTTGGGGGCCAAGGGGCAGATGGTGGTAGACTGAAAAATGGTACCCTAAAAGATATCCACATCTTCTACAATCTAATCCTTGGAACCTATGAATGTTACCTTACATGACAAAAAAGTGGGGGGTGGGGGGGAGGTTTGTAAATGTGATTAAGAATCTTAAAATGGGGAGATTAACTTGGTGAGCCCTAAATATATTCACGTCTTTATAAAAGGGAGGCAGAGAGAGATTTGACAAACATAGGAGAAAATGTGCAGAGAGATCTGAAGACCCTGGCCTTGAAGACTAAAGTGATACTGCAACAAGCCAAGCAATGCCGGCAGCCGCGAGAAGCTGAAAGACGCAAGGAACAGACTCTCCCCAAAGTCTCTGGAAGGAGTGCCTACACCTTGATTTTGACCTTGTGAAACTGCTTTCAGACATCTGGCCTTCAGAATTGTAAGAGAATAAATATGGGTTGGTTTAAGCCACCAACTATGTGGTAATTTGTTACAGCACCCACAGGAAACTAAAACTAATATAGACTGGCTCAGACAAGGTGATTGTGGTGCAGGTTGTGAGAAGTGATCAGATTACGGATATATTTAGAAGACACAGCAAACAGGATTTGCTGATAGACTGGCTATGAAGTAGGAAAGAAAGAGAAGATGATTCCCAAGGTTCTTGCTGAATTACTAGAAGAGTTACCATTTTACTAAGCCAGAGATAACCCATTGGCTCGGCAACATAAAGTTAGTGGTGGCCTCCTGAAAACTATTTGGTAAAATTTAGGGCTGGACACCAGTTTAGACAGAGTTAGAAAGTACAGAGTACTATGATTTTATAGTATTATAATTTACTTTGAATATTGCTCTGCTCTCTTTCTGGTAGTTATTCAGTCTATTCATTGCCTTCCCCTATACCTACCTCCAATCCTTTTAATAATTTATTTTTCAATTACAGTTGACATATAATATTATATTAGTTTCAAGTGTACAACATAGTGACTAGACATTTATATAACTTATGAAGTGATCACCCCAGTAAGTCTAGTATTCTGACACCATATGTAGTTATTACAACATTACTGACTATATTCCCTATTCTATACTTTACATCCCCATGACTACTTTGTAACTACAAATTTGTACTTCTTAATCCCTTCCCCCTTTTCATCCATCCCCTCAACACTCCTTCCCATCTGGCAACCATCAAAATGTTCTCCGTATCTATGAGTTTATTTTGTCTGTTCATTTGTTTTTTTAGATTGCAAATATAAGTGAAATCATATGGTATTTGTTTTTCTGTGTCTGACTTATTTCACTTAGCAAAATTCCCTCTATGTCCATCCATGTTTTTGCAGATGGCAAGATTTCATTCTCTTTTTATGGCTGAATAATATTCTATTGAACATATGTACCACCTCTTCTTTATCCATTCATCTATTGATGGGTACTTAGGTTACTTCCTTATCTTGGCTACTGCAAATAATGCTGCAATGAACATAAAATGTGTCTTTTCGAGTTAGTATTTTTAGTTTCTTCAGATAAATACCCAGAAGTGGAATTGCTGGGTCCTTCTTTGTCTCTTGTTATAGCCTTTGTTTTAAAGTCTACTTCGTCTAGTACACGTATTGCTACCCCAGCTTTTTTTTTTCTTTCCCCTTTTCATGAAGTATCTTCTTCTATCCCTTTACTTTCGGTCTGTGTGTGTCTTTTATCTGAAGTCTCTTGTAGAAAGCATATGTAAGGGTCCTGTTTTCTTATCCATTCAGCCACCCAATGTCTTCTGATTAGCATATTCACTCCATTTATATTTAAAGTAATTGCTGACATGCAGTTGCCATTTTATTATTCGTATTTACCTTTTCTCTTCTTATAGAAGTCCCATTAACATTCTTGTAATACTAATTTGGTGATGATGAACTCTTTTAGTTTTTTCTTGTTTTGCAAAGCTCTTAATCTGTCCTTCGATTCTAAATGATAGCTTTGCTGGGTAGAGTACTCTTGGTTGTAGATCCTTAATCTTCATCACTTTGAATATTTCCTTCAAATGTCTTCTGGCCTGCAAAGTTTCTCTTGAGAAATTAATCAGCTTGACATTCTTATGGGAGCTCCCTTGTAGGTAACTGTTTTTCTTTCACTGCTTTTAGGATTCTCTCTTGTCTTTAACCTCTGGTATTTTGTCTTGGTGTGGGCCTCTTTAGGTTCATCTTATTTGGGACTCTGAGCTTCCTGGGATTGAATGTCTATTTCCTTCACCACATTAGGAAAGTTTCCCATCATTATTTCTTCAAATAGGCTTTCAACTCCTTACTCTCTTCTCCTTCTGGTACCTTTATGACGCTAATGTTGGTACACTTGACGCTGTCCCAGAAGCCCCTTAAACTATCCTCATGTTTTTGGATTTTTTTTTCTTTCTTCTGTTCTGATTGTGTGTCTTCTACTATCCTATCTTCCAAATAGCTAATTTGATTCTCTGCTTCATCTAATGTTATTTCTCTCTAATATATTCATTTCAGTTACTATAGTCTTCATTTCTGACTGGTTCTTTTTTGTGTTTTCAATCTCCATTTTTATGTTTCCTATCTCTCTGAAGTTCTCACTGAGATCATCAAGCATCCTTAAAACCAAGGTTTTAAACTCTGCATCTGTTGGATTGCTTGTCTCTGTTTATTTTTTGTGTTTTGTTCTGTTCTTTCATTTGGGACATGTTTGTCTCCCCATTTTGGCTGCCTCCCTGTGTTTGTTTCCCTGGTCTTCGTAGAGTAACCTTACGTAGCAGGAGTCCTGTGGGGCCCAGTGGCACAGTCTCCATGGTCACCTGAGCCAGATATTCCAGGTGTCCCCTGTATGGGTTGTGTGTGCCCTCTTGCTGTAGTTGAGCCTTAATTGCTGTTGGCACATCAGTGGGTGGGACTGACCCTCAGGCTGACTGGTTATAAGGACTGGTTGATGACAGTGGAGGGAGAAGCTGTTGTGCAGGCAACGACCCTATAGATTCGGAGTTGCTTTAGCAAGGATCTAGAGCTTGCCGAGTCTGCTCTTTGGGTGTGTCATTTGTGGAGGTGGCTGGGGGCTATCTGGTGTGGTATGAAGATGGCTATGTTGGTGTGTTGATTCTGGATCCTCTTGGGAGGGGCTTTGGTGCAAGCCAAGGTTAGCTGCTGCCTGTGCCCTGCCTGCGGACCTCTTGGTATGAGCTACAAAGTGATCTGCAGATGGCTGCCATTTGTGCTGAGCTTGGAGGTGCCTGGGAAAGGCTAAGCTGTGAACTGAGGCTGGCTGCTGCAAATGCAGGTCTTCAGGCTGTTTAGCAAGAGGTATGGGGCACTCTGAGGCTAGATGCTGTTTATCTATGTTTGTGAATCTTTGATAGATTTTAGAAAAGTCTGTGGCATGAGCCAAGACAGGCCATATGTATGGAAAAAACACTAGAAGAGGCTTGGTTGGGACCACAATTTGGGTGGGGCAGGGTCTCAGGAATGCCCAGGGTGGAGCAAACAATGTTAACTAGGTTGTAGGAGACTCAGATATGGCACCTGCCTGTGCATACAGGCTGGGTGAGGGAAGGGCTCAACAGAGGAACGATGGCTTCTGCCAGCACTTCTGTCTGGGAGAAAACTGTCCCTCTAGCCCGTGCTCTGAAGCCAGATAATTCAGTTCCTCCCCATATGTCCCTGGAGCCTTTCGAGCTGCTTCCCCAGTGCTGGAGCTCAGAGCAAGTGAGTCTGTCACTGAGTCCATGCACAGGCCCTTTAAGAGGAAAGGCTGGGAGTCCCACAGCCCTCCCACTCAGCCATAATCTCCACTGGTTTTCACAGGCAGGAGTTTTGGGGACTTCTCTTCCCAGCACTGAAACCCCAAGCCAGAAAGCCTGGTGTTGGGTTGGGACCCCTTGCTCCTCAGGGGCAACCTCCGCAGACGAGATACCCCTCCTGATTTTTAACCACCACTTGTGAATGTGGGACCAACCCATTCTACATCTCTGCCCCTCCTACCAGTGTCAACATGGCTTCTTCTGTATAATCTTAGTTATAGGACTTCGGTTCAGCTAGACTTCAGGAGGTTTTCAACGATGGTTGTGCTGAGTTCAGTTGTAATTTTGATGTGGTCTGGGAGGAGACGAGCACAGTGTTTACCTATTCTACCACCTTGACCAGAAACCCTCCCTACCTCCAATCTTTAATAGACCAAAGTTCAAGTAGCAAGTTACTTCTCAAGTGGGCCAAAGGAAATAAGTTCAGTACACTGTCCTCTAAGGCAAGGAAGGAGAGGGTAAAGACAGGGGGCAGGTCACTTTCAATCATTCAAAAAGTATTTATTGTGCATCGACTATATGCCATACCAAGCATTATGCTAGATGCTGGGAATACAGCAGTGAAGAGACAGATATGGTCCCTGGCCTCACAAAGTTTATAAGAAAAACAAAATACTTAGTTATTTAGCTGCAATTTAGCTAGAGCTACAAAAGAAAAATTCTGGGTGCTATGAAAATGAACATGCACAGAATGCCTATTATGTGCTAAATATTTCACATGTAAGTTTATTTACTTCTCACAGCTTCCCTAAAGAAAAAAAGATTTAAAAAGATTAATTCCCTTTCCCGAGATCTTAGAGCCAGTGAGCAGTAGAGCCAGGATTGAAAACAGGTGCACTCAACTCCAAAACTCATCACTATCTCCAAACAGGAGGGAAATCTACTATGCTTTTTCAAAACAAAACAAAAAAGTGGTCAGAAGAGGTAGAGAGGGTCATGCAGGTAAAGTTTTGAAGAACCCTGTTCTAGAAAGAACTTTCTAAGTTAACTTAATGAAGGTGAAGTTTGGAGGGTATTCAAAAATCCCTTAACACTCTCCAAATAGAACAAAAGGTTACACTATAATTAACTCAGTTTTATTTAGGTCCCAAACAGGTTATTGAAAATAAAATGTCATAAATAACTTGTCCAAATTGTATAGATCATGCCTAGTTTTCATATAAATTGTTTCTTCCAGATTCACCCTCAGAATCAGCTTTCAAATAAAAATCAAAAAGGAAAAAATTTATCATTTTTCTAAATCAGTCAATCATGCTACAGAGTGACTGATTTAGAAAAATGATAAAATAATCATTTAACTCAATATATACAGAGATTCATGACAGCCACTACACAAATGAACCAAGCCATCTATCAATTTTTACCGGGCACAGAAAATCTTTAAATTTATTTAATTTCAAATTATCACTAGTCTATAATCTCGTTATATTCTTGATTCCCCATTCCTATTCCAGTATTCCTCTTGCAAAAAAAAAATATATATATATATGTATATAAACACATAGGAAATATCAAGATAATGTGAAATGATTCACTGAATCTATAAAACAGAATTTAAATTATCATCACATCTTTGCCTTCAATGCCACAACCTTAGGGCATTAACTTGGAAAGTCAGAATTAAAGAGTGAAAGGCTCCTTAAAGGAAGCTTTAGTTCAGGTTATTTTTCATTAAAAGTATACCAAGAATAAATAAAATGGCGCTTACTTTTCATTCCTAAATTGTTTCCCCATCTCTGCCTCATAAAGGAAAGCCAAAACAACAGATATAAGGCAATTTTAAGACTACTTTAAGTACATTAATCATATAACAAAATATAAAATAAAGCCAATTTCACAACCATAACCCACTCTCATACCAATATGCAACATGGTATGTCCTAAAGTATGAAGAGAAAACTTTCCAAGTTCTTCTAAGTTTTGTGGTAGTGAAAATATGTACAAATTCACCACAATGAAGAGACTTTGGCATCACTTACGCCATTTACAGATACTGAAACAATGAACAAAAAAAATTTTTTTAATTTGGGCATTATAGTATGCCCTTATTTAGTAAGTATTTTCTGAACAAGTTAAGATGTGAAGTCACTATTACAGCTTTCCATTTCAGGAATGGCAACAAGACACATATAGGGAATACTGCAAAGAATACTTTGACTGCTACAACACCTTGATTACCACCATAAAGAAATCTTACTATACTGACATTTTCACCAACTATGCAAAAGAAAGTGAACAGGAACAGACATTGCAAAGTAAGGCAATTCATTCATACACATTCATGTAGGGAGTCAGCATCTTTCGATTCAAAGACAGACCTGAGTTCAAATCCTCAGTATAATCTTCCTAAATTAGTTCATCTCTCCAAGCTTCTTTCTTCATGAGCAAAATAGTACTACTATGTATTTCATGGAGCTGGTGTGAGGATTAATGAGGTAGCACCATGATGATGCCACTGTTACCTCCATTTACATCGCTCCATAACCCTTACAACCTCATGTTGTAAGAATTAACTCCATTTTACAGATGAGGAAACTGAGTCACCAGATGGTTAGTGAGCCTATGGTCACAACACCTGACAACTGTCAGTACCTAGCTCCGCTCATGCCCTTAACATGTTACCTCACTAGTTATTTTACTCTCTCATACTAGGGAGTTTGGAATTTTTCCCAATAACACCCATTATAATTTAAATTTTGATACCAGAACAAAGATTTTTCAAAAAACCAAAGTCACATATAGTTAATAATATTGTAGTAAGTTTGCACAGTCACAAATTAGTGGGGTGACCATATTGTAAGGTACTAAAAACGTCCGTCCAATCACTATACTGCATATCTGAAGCCAATATAATATTGTATACCAACTATACTTAAAAAAAAAAAAAAAAAACCAGTCACCCATAATTCTCACAATTTTAGAGGTCAAAGACCTGTAAGTAGCCCACTATCTTCAAATTCAGTAACAAACAGAAGAGAGACTCTGAATTTCAAAATAAGCTATCTAAATCACTCATTATCAGCACTCATTTATACAGAGAAGAGTGATTCTAAACGCATATGAACAGGGCAGGTAAGTAAATGAACCAGATATACCACAAAAGTAAAAATATGGTATCCAAAGAAAAGAAAAAGAAATTTTCACAACATTCAGTCTTTGAAGGATTCTGCAGATGTTCTGTCACTGCTATGTGAGCTGATCTTAAACACAGAGCAAAACCTGGCTCAGAGTCAGCCACTAGACTGTTGTGGAACCTCAAACGATTTCATCTCTCCGTGCCAACTGAACAATGAGAATTGGAAATGAAGGCAACTTAAGCAATTAGCTCCACCCAAGGCTCTAGCAGACCACTCGATTTCTGCTCTAACACCTGCAGTAACATGGCGTTCAATCACCTTTCCCCTTCACAGAAGTGCTATAGTATTTTTAAGAATCTCTCATTCTAGGTATTTTTATTTTACATCCTAGTTCTACCTCTAAGCTCTTTTGAAGCATATCCACCTTAAGTACTGCTTCCAGCTAAATCCATCCTGCAGAGGGCCTAGTAATTTAGAGGGACAAGAAGGCATGATACGCCCTTAACAGGCAACTGCGTACTCCTGTGATCTTATTTTAATTTTGGAGTTCAGCTAAATAAAATCACTAGTTCACTCTATTTTATAAAATAAAAATTATCTAGACTTAAGTACTTGAACTGGAAAAACTGATAGAGAAGCAGCCATAACTGACATTTACATGCCTGTTGCTGAATACTCACATCATTCTATATTCCCTCATCTCTGACTTTAACCTTATTCACACATGTACTATGATACTGCCAAAAATTAAAAAACAATACTGATGATAGATACATGTAAAGCTATTCCACAAACCTGATATATTTTTAACTTATTTGATCCTTATAGCAGCAATATAAAGCAGGCAGATTATTCCCATTTTACAGTTATTGAGTCATTAAGAAAAAGTAGCAAGAGTATCTTAGTCACAAACCGGAAGTCATGCTGCTAGCATCCAGAAGTCTGGCTCTATTACTTACGCTCTTTACTTTACTCTGTAACTACTAATCGGTCTGATAAGTTACTATTCCCCTTAATACCGGAAAAATTACTCCACCCTCAATTTATAGAGATCAAATATTTGTCCTTAGTGTAAATGCTGGCCTATTATACGCAAGACATTTCATACGGCCCTAATTCAGTGCTCACTTCCACATACTAGTCTATCACGTGGAAGGCACACAGTAAACATTCGATAAATATCTGTAGATATCTGTTAAAAGAATTAAATCTTTCCCAATTCCCCTATCTCCCCAAAAGTAATCCTTCCCTCTCCTCCCCCAGTACTTTTTACCTTCCTCCAACACATTTTTCTATTATACCCAATGTGGTAGCCAACCTCCAAGATGGCCCCTAATGATCCTTACCTCCTGGTATTCACATCCTTGTGTAATCCTTTTCCACAATGTGTGACCAATAGAATACTAGAGAAATGACAGTATGTGACTTTGGAAGCTAAGTCATAAAAGACAATGCAACTTGGTCTCCTGGATTATTTGCTCTGGGAAGCCACCTACCCTACCATGAGGGCATTCCAGTAGCTCCATGGAGAGGCACACATGGAGAACAGACCTCCCACCAACAGCACCAACTTGCCAGCCATGATTTGCCAGTCTCAGTCAAGCCTTCAGATGACAACTCCAGTTGACATATTACTGCAATCTCTTGAGAGGCCCTGAGCCTGAACCACTCAGCCATGCTGCTCCCATATTTTTGACTCACAAAAACCACCGTTTATTGTTTATTGTTGTCTTAAACACTAACTTTTGGGGTAATATGTTACACAACAATAGATAGCTAACACGTCCACTTTCTTAAACTCTAAGCTCCTTGAGAGTAGAAACTGTTTCCTTGATTCCCAAATCTCCAGTAAGGCCTTATAAATAAAAAGTGCCTTAAAATTGAACAGTTCTTTTGGATGACCCTTGTCGTAGCCTGGCAACTGGTGGTAGTAATCAGCTTTTTACAGATGATGAAACTAATGCAGTTTGAGGTCATGGAATGATCTACAAGCAGTGACATGATTCGAACCTAGGATCCTTGACTTTCCTCGGCGTAGCATCTGCCATTCTGGGTTGGCTTGTTTTTAAAAATGAACTTTGGAAAAAATAAATGGCACATACAATGTTCGAAAAAAAAGTGCCTATATTTTTAATTGTGTCAGTGGGCCATTCCCTCTGTTCAATATTCCTTTTCTTCCAAAATGTATCCATTTATAAACTACTCCCCATATTTATACCACTTCATCTGTAATCTATCAATGTTTTTTTCCCTTTTTCAAAGACCATCTGAAATATAACCTACACAAAGCTTTTTCTCAGCAGATGAAAATGTTCCATATTATGTCAATCCTAATTATCAACCCTAGCATTTTTACTCATAAACACACTAGTCTTTGTAAATATATTTGTTCATGTTCATTTTTTTATTCAACAAATATTTACTGAGCATCTATTATGTCCCAAGAATTGCTCTTGAAGCTGGGAATAAAAGAACCACCTATCTTTATGGAGCTGACAGTCTAGTATATTTTCTTGTCACAGTGGTCTCTTTAAAACCTAATACAACATTCTTTGTTAATGACTTCAAAATTCTAATTTCCCCTTTGTAAAAATTAATTGTTCAAAACTATTTTACCCTTTTAATTGTCTATTTAATTTGCCATATGTCTGATATCCTATTCTTTGTATACTTAAGCTGCGGTCTCAAGAAAAGTCTATTCCTGTTTAACAATTTTGTAAAATGCCCCATACAGAATTTGTGTGTATCAATGTCTTCCATTTTTACTGTTTCCATGGGCCATACTTTTTAGCAAATGCCACCATATTTATAAGCATATAAAAAAATATCGCTGAATAAAGAGAGTCATTATACAAGCTTTAGCAACTCTAAATCAAGTATGAGCATTTATTTCACAGAAAGTAATTTGTAATAGATGTAGTAAAATGACTTACGTGGGTAGAACTTTCTCACCTTGTTTATTACTTCTACAGAGTATGGGGGGAAAAAAGAGCATACTACACTTTTAAGTCAGAGATTCAAGTCCTGGCTCTGTCAACTAACCTCAGACAAATTATTTAACTATCCTGAGCTGTAGTCTCCCCGTCCTAAAGTGGAGATAAAAATCTACCTCATAGGGTCGTTGTGAGGGTTAAATAATACACTAAAAGCCTTCCTTAATGCCTGTTACATAGTGGGCATCAAGGAATGTCAGTTTCCTTCCTCTTCCCTTGGACTTCTACCTTTGGTCAGAAGATTGGTCAGGAAATCTTTCCAAGCTCAGTTACTTGTTTTTGGAATGATCAAACACCATCTTCTCTTTGAAGTGCAAAGGAAAAGCTCCCTTGACTCTCCCATACTGTTCTGGGCTTGTACTTTGAGTTTATTTCAGTGTGTTACAGTTATGTCAATTTCTGCTTCTCCCATTAGACTGTGAGCTTCTCAGGAGCAGGGACTATATCTCACTTATCTTGATAACCTCAGCTTTTAGAAAAATACCTGGCACGTTATAGGCATAGTACAAGTTTGTTCATTAATGAATAAATGAATGCCCTTTATGGGCTGAGATGCTGTCTTATACTTCTTCTGAATCCCTTCTTCACAGCACTTGGCAGCATACTAGGGTCATGGAAAGTCTGCAATTAATACTTTTGGATTATAGAATACTTATTACTGTAACTTACGTCTCATAATTTTACTCTAAGTAAAATAATCCTAATGGATGTGACTTTTGGAAGCCTCTTCAAAGAGGGGCTCTTAAATTATTGGCAAAGAACTGAAACAAATGCTAGAACTAGACTACAGTTTTTCTTTGCAAGTATTTTGGAAAAAGCAGTAATGGTTGCTTTCTAAATTGTTTCATTAAGAAACTGAATATCACAAAGCCCTTTGATTCACTATGAAAAATGCAAACGACATTAGGCAAACTTAGTTTAATAACTTTCAACCAAAGGTTCCCCACCCTGCAGTCATGGGGCTGTGGGCCAGCTGGCTGTACCACCACATCCCCGGGAGGTGGCTGCTTTTCAACAGTAAACTGCAGAAGTGAAATGTGGAAGGTTTTAGGGGTCTTTTAAAGGTTTTAAAATGCATAAAATAAAGGTAATGTTACAGGCGTTGACTTGAGATAGAAAAGATCTTGAAAAGACCTCAAAAATTGGCAACTTGGCGCCATTTCAGACATCTTATGGATTTAATAGTATGTAAAAACACATGAAGCTGGGTATAATTTCATTATTACATTTAAGTGATGTATTTCACATTCCCGTATACACACACTTCATGTTAAGCGGCTGACTGTCCACCAAACTGGTGCTGTAAAATATCGAGAAGACAGAGATCCTGACAAAGCCAAGTTGGGCTGGTGCTTAAATACAAACTAGTTTACCAGCCCTTCTCAACTTACAACGACCCCATGTGATAGGTATTATCCGAATTTTTCTAATGAAGAAACTGAAGCCCAAGATTACACAGCTGGCAAATGGCAGGTTTGAAAGCCAGACTCAAAAGCTCCCGCCCTAGCTGCTAAAGTATCAACGCTCTCTTATGGTAGCGGCGAGGGTGGGGGATGTAATCAAAGTTCCTGACAGACACTTTCTAAGAGGGTAAAGTTCTTGGCCGTCGGGTTTCGAATCTGCTACAGTCTTTACACCTGGAGGCATTCGGGTTGCTACACACAGGCATCAACAAGTCCAGGTGAGCCTCCCTTGCCTGGGAATCCTGGAATTGCACATGGATCCTGAGCATTTGCACAACAAGGTCCTGGAGAAAACCGCCGAAACCCGGTCCCTGCAGTCACAATATGCCTGGGGCGTAGCGGGGGCGGGAACCTCTGTGTCTCTCCACCCGCGCGGCCCCTCCAGGCAGCGCACAGGTGCAGGGCCGCGCCCCGCGCCACCCGCCGGGGCTCAGCGACCCGGAGCCGGAGGGGCGGGGCGGCGGGGGGTGGGGACGGAGGTTGGGGAGCGCGAGGCCGGACCCGCCCGACTCCCCGAGGGCGCGCACTGCGGGGTCGTGAGGAGAAAGGATGCTCGGGCGAGGCGGCGCCGCGGTGGGGGAGGGGTCCCCGGTCGGACTCTCACTCACCGCCTCGTTCTCCTCCCGGCCCGGGCTCCGCGGCAGTCCCCGCTCGGCTTTCACAGCGCGCGTCTCCTCCCGAGCCTCAACGTCCAGCCAGGGCGCCCGGAGCTGCGGAGATGTCGGCGCGAGCGGAGGGCGTGTGGCAAGCGGAGCCGAGGGGGTGGGGAAAATGGGACGGTTGTTCTCGCCGCCGCCACGGCCACCACAGACACAGCCGCCGCCGGCTCCTCTCGGCCACGGAAACTGCGGACCCGCCCACCACGCCCGCCTTCGGCCTTCCACGCCGCCCGCTGGAGGAGCGACGGCGGCGCTGGCCAATGAGCGATCTCGTGGAGGCCGGGCCCGGCGGGCTTAGGAAAGAGCGAGGAAGGGAGGGGTATGAGGGAGGCGAGGACGGCGGCGGGACTTCCTGTGACTGACGGCCCGGCGTAGCCAATGGGCAGCGGGGAGGTGACCTCATCGTCGAGGGAAGTCAGGAACTGGCTGAGTCGCGGCCAGGAGGTGGGAGGAGGTCGGCGAAGAGCCGGGGGCGGGACGCGGGGGGGGGGCCTTAAAGAGCCCTCAGCCCATTGGTCATCCTTTCAGGGACAGGGGACCCGGCTGGACCTCGCGAAGTTGCCCATGGGTCAATGCCACGAGCTCTTTTACTGCATTAATCTTCCCGACCCCATCACCATCCTCCTAGAGGGCTGAAGGGTACCGCCTGGGGCTCGTTAATCAATTACTTCACTTTCACACTTCCCAAAAGGAGACAATAAATTTCACCCTGGCCCGAAGCCCTGAATTCCCGTTACAGCCCCCGCCCCACCCAGGCCGGTCGCCTGAGTCAGTGTCCCCAACGATAAAAGGGAGGATACTGACATCTGCCTACCCCCTCCCTACCTGCCTGCAATGTTGAAATCATCAACAGCGAAAGTGCTTTGGGCTTCGAGAAGAAAAAGGGCTGAATGAAGCCAAAAGCTTGTGTATCGGGAGCCTCCAGGAAGAGCATCTGTAAAAGGGAGGGCTGCACTAGGTGACTGCCGATGACTCTTCCAAATTCTAAAATTCTAAAATACTGATGTCCTACTTTTTCCGGCACCCACTCCTGTAGCAAAGGTGTGTGCATGTGTGTGCGCGCGCGCGTGTCTCCTGAATTAGGCACAGAGGCGACACAAGAACCTGGTTCCTAACGTCAACGAGGAGAAAGACTGCTGCCTAAGGGGAGAGAACACAGGTAAATCAAGGTCCGCGGTGGTAAGTGCCTTGGTGAAGCAGACCGTTTGCTCCCTTTCCCCCAGCAATGGGAGGGAGCCCAGAAAAGGAGAAATAACTCCAACTTGGCAGGGAGGAAAAGAAGGGGAAGTGCTTTCCCGAAG
Source organism: Eidolon dupreanum (assembly GCA_028627145.1). NCBI lineage: Eukaryota > Metazoa > Chordata > Mammalia > Chiroptera > Pteropodidae > Eidolon > Eidolon dupreanum. Next base: position 3,557,706 of record CM053503.1, on the reverse strand, counting down.
CTTCCTGGGGATGGTGTCACCAGGCAGGGTTGAAGGAAGGAGTAACAGTAGCTAGAGGAAGAAGGAGCTAGGGCATTCTTCCAGGTTTGGAGAGCAGCAGTGCCAAGGCACAAAGACTGAAAAGGGGCAAGTCATTTTACATTCAAGGGTAAATTCTTACTGTGATCCCCTGTTCACCCCCAAAGTCTCCAGGGACTGCCCATCTGTGCAACTCAACAAAGAAGGGAAGGGGGAAGGTGCCTCCTCACCCCTTCCAACAGCTGCCACAGCCAAGGTAGCCCTGGGTATTCCCAGTTATTCACCTGTACATCATCTTCAAGTTCAGTACCACATGGTAGTCACAGAATCTTAGAGCTGGGCAGGATCCTTGTGGCCCCTTAGTCACACACCTTCACCCCAAGGCAAGAATTTTCTCACAAAAGTCCTGATTAATTTATTAAACAAATACTTTGAGTAAGACACAGAGGGCAAGATGAGATAGTCACTGCCCTAGGGGCGAATTCTCCAAACTGGGGGAAGTTGAGGCACATGCCAAGATGACTATAACTCCAGGCCAAATCCTAAGTGTCATGACTAACAAGAGGGCCCAAAGGTAGGCCTCAGATAAAGTACTGCTGGTTGGAATTATTGGGGTGGGACAGAGTTCCCTAAGACAAAACTGGGGTGGGGCTTTCTAGATAGGGTCCACCTAGACACAGCCTCTGTGAAAAAGCCAAGGTAAAAAGGAAGTACAAGCGTATTTTATTAGTCATGGGAAGAGTGATATGCCCATTCACAGCAACCCAGACATGACAAGCTCAAGCTCACCACCTCTCAGATAGTCTTGTTCTTTTTATGGGCAACTTAAATTGTAAACCTTTTATGTATACATACATGTATATGCTACATATATGTGTGTGTGTGTGTGTGTATAAATAATTTATTAATCTACTTTTTATGGATGATCTGCCTTTCTCTAATTTCTGATACCTAATGGTTCCCCATACAGCTTCACAGAACATGTCTAATCCCACTTCATCATGACAACATTCTAAATATTTGAAGATGATGATTATGCCCTTTCCCACACCCTTTACCCATGTCTCAGAACAATAGAGACAAAGTCCCTTTTTCTTGCCACCATTCCTCAGATGATGGTTTTTGTACGCCTCACCATCCTAAAAGGTTCACGCAGACATCGTTCAGTTTGTCAGGATCCATTGGGGACGTGTTATTTTTATCCTTCCAGCAAATGTTCTCTTTCTTCTGGCAAGGGGAGCCTAATCTTCTCTGGGGAACCACCCCTCCCCACTCTGCCCATATGGCTGCCATGGGGCTGACTCCACTACACACCTTGCTAGTGGGGAGGACATGGCCCAGCCCTAACCAATCAAAGCACTGGTCACCCCTCCCCATCACCAACATCGGTAGTGATTGATTTAGGGAAAGGCATGTGACTCATGGCAGTCCAATCAGAATGAGTCCTGGGACCTTTGTTGGAACTACTGGGACAGAAAACTACTCTTTGCACTGAGGCTGCTGAACTGTCTAGCTATGCACCTGGAGTTGACAGGGAGGACCATGGGAAAGAACATGCTCGAAAATAATGCCAATACCAAAACAAACTATCAAAGCTGAGATACAAATAAAAGCCCCAATGGATAGTAACTCTGTTTGAGAACCTGAATCCAGCTATTTTCTGGCTATTTGAATTTTGTAGGTATCTTAGGTCACGTCCTTAGGAACAGATGGGATTTATTAAGTGAGGAAAAAGCTGTAAGGGAGGAAGTGGAACAGGACAGGGAAAGTGAGAGATCCAGGCAAGGCTCAGCCCAACTTCACCTTGGCCAAATCCACAGTGGAGAGCTCTGGAGCACAGGCCACACACACCATGGAGTTCCTCCCCCACCCCCACCACCATGAGGCAATGGGCAGCTCTGTGTACCCCAGTATCAATCAGCCATTGGCTACAGGCCATGATGGGGTTAAGGTCACCAAAGTTGCTCCCTTCAGCTGAGGGTAATTCTCTGGAATTTTAGGCATCTGAAAACACTTAGCTGCCAACACTCACAACAGCTGGGGAATGGGTGCACTGGCCCATTAAAGAGATCTGGGAGGGGCACCATTTGGGTCAGCTGCTCAAGTGGGCCAATACATTCCCTTCCCAGTTGTTTCTGTTCTTTGTAGCCAAAATATGGCTGCATAAAATACCCAGGTGTGATCTGATCACCACAAAGCACAGTGAGACCTTGGGCTGACTCCCTACATCCGTAGGTACAGTGGTCCCCAATCTTTTTTGGCATCAGGGCCCAGTGGTCCTATGAGAACCTAATGCCTGATGATCTGAGGTAGAGCTGAGGCAGTGATGCTGGCGCTGGGGAGCGATTGCAAATACAGATGAAGCTTTGCTCACTTGCCCACCATTCACCTCCTGCTGTGCGGCCCAGTTCCTAACAGGCCACAGCCTGATATTGGTGCACGACCTGGGGTTTGGGGACGCCTGCATTAGTACACTAGATGATTGCATTAGCAAATTTAGGAGCTTAAACCGACTTTATAACCAATCCTTTCCACTCCTTTCCTAGAGAGTTTTTTTCCCACAAACTGATACTAAGCCAAATTTACTCTTTCATGAATTTCAATAATTAATTCTTTAACACAAATGTAGGATTTTAAGCTTAACCCTGCTAATAATTAGCACCTAGTTGTCATTTTGCCCATTTCCATCTTTTACTGCAACTTGCTGTAAACACATGCTGTCACACATCTAACTGGCCACCACTTCTAATTTTGTTGCTGTTACTGAAAGGGGCAAACCCAATGACAGAAATCTTCAGCAAATCTCTCCTTCCACCCTGCTAATCCACTCCTGGAAAACTTACTCCGCCTGTTCTTTTCTTCTTTGCCTCTCTTCCTGGGGAATCTCTCCAAAGGTACTTTCCAGGACTTGACCAGCCCTGTCCTCAGCAAATCCTGCTCTTCCCTGTTTCTTCTGAAGTCTTTGTTTGGGTGGGTCCCTCTGCCTAAATGTCTTCTCTTTTATCCTTATCTAGTCACTTCCCAGGTCACATCCTACTTCCTCCATTATTCCTCCAGCCTAAATGGATCTTTTATTTTCTGACACTCCATTGCTCCTACTGTACCAAGCACAGTACTAGGTACCCTAAGTGCATTCATTATCTTATTTCATCCTTTGTAGAAATCCTGAGATGGGTGCTGTTATGATCCCCATTTTTCAGATGAAGAAACTGAGACTTAGAGAGGTAAGTTAAGTAACTTAATATCACACAGCTACCAACTAGCAAAGCCAGGGTACAGATACTCAAATTAGAATTCTGGATGTGATTCAATAAACATTTGTGAGCTACACACAAGGAACTAGAAGAAATATACAAAAGTGTGAAATGGACAATGCTTGCCCACAACCAAGAACAAGGTCCATAAGTGACACTAATATGAACAAAGCGTCAAGGACAGTAGGAATAAGAGAAGAGAGAACTCATGTCTGGTGGAAAGCCCAGTAAGGCCACGTGAAGGAGCTTGTGTTTGATAGGCAGGAATGAGGTGGGGCACTCCAATTTAGGGAACACTGAATAATATGGAGGAAGAAAAACATGAGACATGTTTGAGCAAGGGAGTTGTCTGGTTTGTTTGAGAGATAAGGCTTGAAAGTTTGGTTGAGGCCCTGTTGTAAAAAGTAAAGAACGCCCAGGCAAAGTAGGTATTGAGGTTTCGAAAACAGGACCCAAACTGTGTCCTATGAGGATTTACCTGGTAGTCCATTGGATAGAAGGAGACTGAAATTGGAGTGGGGAGATAAGTTGAGAGACCACAAGTATTATACAGCATAGGAAATAAGGACCTATGAGGGCGGCAGCAGTAAACTTGGATTACTTTTTCCCTATAGTCTGTAAACACTCCGTCTTTCTTTGTCCCCTGAAGACATTTTTTATTGTGCTCATAACCTCTAACCACTAACAATTTCTTGATATATAATAATCACTTAGCAAATATTTTTGGAATTGAATTGAATGCATGATCAAGGTGACAAAAAATGCTGGGGCTATATAAATGGTTTTATAGGAACATAGGCCACGCCTGCAACCATCTATAATATTACTTGATAACAAAACTAAGCTAGTTTTTTTTTTAATTTAACACCTACTATGTACATCATCATCTCATTCAATTCTCCCAATGGTAGGTACTGACATTGTTTCCAGTCTACAGATGAGAAAAACTAAGGGCAGAGCAAGTAGAGTGACCAATTATCTGTTTGTAGGGACTCTTAGTGCTAAAACCAGGACAACCTCAGGTAAATCAAGAAGGCTGGTCACCCTACCAAGATACCTTGCCCACATCACAAAAGCCAGGGTTTAAACACAAGACTGCCCAACTCAAACCCCAGTGGGGTTCCATTTTGGCTTTCTGATCAACCAATTTGACTATCTTATTTGAGTACTTTTGGGATAGAATCGAAGCATACTTTTATAATGAATTTGGCTCATGTATTTGGAGCCTACTTGAGACTGGAGTGCATAGAGAGGAAGAGGCAGAGAATCACAAAATGGATGGGTTTTTTTTTTTTTTGTTTTTTTTTTGGTCAGGGAAAAGGAATCCAGACTAGGGACGGAAGGCCTTTCCAGGAGGACGTCCTTACCCAAGAGTTAGGCTTTGTAATCTGTTCTTTGGCGCCGCCTAATGGTAGAGGGCTGTAACCCCTTCTACTCTAGACCACAGAAGAGGAAACACTGAGGGGTGGAACTCAGGTGAAAGTTCTCATTGCTTGGAGAGCAGAGATTTCGTTTTAAAAATAAAAACAAGGAGAGATTCTTTATTAAATGAAAGCTGGTTAGGCTGTCATAACCTAGGGTGAGGACAATCAGACACAATTTAAGTGGACATCAAAAAAGAAAACCTAAAACCTCAATGCATTATTTCAGAATATCAAAATTAATGTCTCCAAACCTCACAATGAAAAAAAAAATCAATATTTAAACTACAGAAAAGACAGAATCTGACCCTGCACTTGCCCTACCATGCTTCACCTGCCTTGCCCTAATCCTGTGAGCACTGACACAGGAGCCAGGAAACCCAGCCCTGTGGCAAACCTCGGATCAGGGCTTCTGAACATGGCCCCTCAAAACCTCACCATGGGAAAACAGAAGTGGGCCCAGACTTTTCCACCAAAGAACCTTCACAGAAGAAAGCGCATTCCCTGCTTGGAGTAGCTAAAAAGCCTGCACAAGCAAGAAATTTCTTTAAAGCTTTTGTTTAGACACATTTTGAGTTTGACTTCATAATATATCCATTTTTGTTTTTGTTCCATTACCTTTTATCGAAACACACACACACACACACACACACACACACACACACACACACACACACACACGTATATACTTCAGAAGTGAGCAGAAAAGTACATTTACCATAACTGTATCGCTCGAAGAATTTTCACAAATGGAACACACACCTAGACCAATGCCCAGATTGAGAAAGTAAACACTGCAAGGACCCCAGAAGTACCTCTCTTGCCCCGTGCCACTCACTACCTACCACCCCAAGGTAACTCCATATTAATGTCTGGCAGCATAGATAAGTTTTGCCTGTCTTTTGTCCTTTATATAAATTGAATGATACTATCTAAAGTATTCTAAGTCTGGGTTATTTTTCTCAAAACTATGTGAGTTTAGGCCATATTTTTGTGTGTGATTATAGTCTGTTCATTCTCATTGTGTTGCGCGAAGATATTACAATAAATTTATCCATTCTGCTGATGTGGGTTGTTTTCATTGCGGGGCTACCACACATTGTGCTGGCATGAATATTCTTAGAGTTAATATAAGTTTTTTAGTTAATATACATGCATACATTTCTGTTCAGGGTAGATTTACTGGGTCATAGGGGACACACGCAGTTTATATTCACTGAGAGTTCTAGACTGGATATTTTTTAATTCCTTTTTATATTTTATCCAGTCAAGTGGAATGGTGTCATATTATTGTTTATTTGTATTTCCATAGTGAGTAAAGTAATGAAGTTAAGACCCTTTTCATATGTTTATTCTGCATTTGTATGAGTTCTTTTGTGAAGTGTTTAAGTCTTTTGCCCATTTTTCTGTTGAGTTGTCCTTTTCTTACTGATTTGTAGTTCTTTTTAAATTTTGGATTTGAGACCTTTATCAGATATACGTATTGAGAATACCTTATTTTATTTTGTGTTTTCTTTTTACTCCCTTAAAGATATCTTTTGGTGAATATAGAGTTAGTTTTAATGTAGTTCATTTAATAATTTTTTTCAGTTATGATTCTTTGTTACTTGTTTAAGTTCTGCCTATTCCAATGCCATGAAAATGTTCATCTATATTTTATTCTAAAAAGGTATTTATTTATGTTAGCTTCAGATCTGCAATCCTTCTGGAAATGATTTTTAGTATGATGTGAGGTAGGGATCAAAATACATTTTTTTTCCATATGTGAGGCGATTGTACAGATGTGATTTTTTAATATATAAAACTAAATAATTAAATTCATTCCCTGTTAAATTATATGACATTCCCCAATTCTTCAAGTAAAACTGATACCCCAGAAATGACTGTTTTTTGAGCACTAGTTAAGGCACATTATCTGTATTACCTCATTGATTTCTCACTATACTTGTAGAAGTAACTATTCATATTAAGATTTCAGAGATGAAAAAAATGAGGCTCAGGAAATGTAAATACATTGCGGGCACACAGCTAGTAATCCCAGTCCTTTAACCAGTGTTCTAAACTAACTTATAGAGAAAATTTCCATTTTGGGGGATAATTATCTGCCAAGGTGACATGTTTGTCTCTTCTACAGGTTGATGGACATTTGAACTATTTCTAGTTTGGGCTATTATGAATAATGCTATTATAAACATTTTCATTTTGATGGGGTAGAAACCTTAATTGTTTCTCTTTTGTGAATTCTTTGTTCCTTGCTTCCTCTCTTGCTTACTTCCTTTGTGATTTGATGACGATTTGTACAGATATGCTTTGAACCCTTTATCACGATCTTTTCTATATCTGCTATGAGTGAAAAACTCCTTTGTGGTTACCAGGAGGCTTACATAAAATATAACGTCCTATTTTGAGCTGATGACTTTGATAGCGTACAGACATTTTCTACTTTTTACCTCTCCTTCCCTCATATTTTAGGTTATTGATGTTTAAATCTCTTAATCTACAGGTTCTCCCTCCACCAGGAGGGTAAGGCGGCCTTCATTGTTGACTTCCACTCTTCCATTTCCCCCTGAAATATTTGTTCTAAGCCAATTACAATAATGTCCCAGGCAGTCCCTGGTTTAGGAATGGGGATGTTACTCAACCCTGTTCAATGAGACACAACAGACCTCCACAGTGTGTGTGTGTGTGTGTCGGAGGGGGGTGCAGGGGTAAAAGCTTTCTGATACTTAAGAAAGAGACCGAGGGTGTTATTTGGATGCGCTATCCAGAACTGCTGTAGCCACCTTGTGACCAGGAGGAGAACTAGACTCAAAATGAAGCTGACAGAGAGAAAAACAGAGGGGAGAAATGGAGAGAACCTGGCACCTCCAGGGCGTCCTTGAGCAGCTGCTCATACCTCTCCTGAAGCCTGATCCACCACTGGGTTTTCAGTTGTGTGGCGTGATACATTTCCTCACTGTTGAAGCTCATTTGAATTTTTCGTTGTTATTTGAAGCCAGAAGCAGTCCGACTGAAACGGATTGGTTGACAGTGTCCATATTGCCAGGAGTTGGCACATATAAGGTCAGCCGGATGTATTTTGTCAGCCCAGTAAAACTTCTGGGGAATAACCCACACCTGCTCCTCAGAAATCCTTCTCAGTCCGTGTGATATCAGTGGGCTTCAGCCCTTCCGCAGTCCCCAAGGAGGCCACACAATCGATTCGAACCAAAGTACTCCATACCCCTGGGATAGAGATGTAACCAAAACAAGCCAATCAGGTGTTCCCTGGGACTTCCACCACAGTCCTTAGGAAAAGATGCTCTGTCTTCTCTTCTAACTTCATAAGCTATAAAGACAATGCAGGCTTGGAGCCGCCAGTAACCATCTTGCTGTCAGGTGGCAAGAGAAGCCTGGGAATAAAGCCCAGTAACGACCATCAGGACCAAAAAGTAGAGGAGAGAGAGGGAGGCAAGGTCCTTATGACACCAATGTCACCTGTGGATGGAAGCCAGGCTTGCAGGATGGTAGGGACTCCAGCTATTAGTTGGGGCTCCATCTGTCCTCTGAGTTGGTGGAACAGGTTGGGCTGGTTTCTCTCCCTACCCACGTTCTACCTACTAGAACAGTGCTCTCAAGTCATTTTTTCCTTGCCTCTATGAGCTGCCCTCCTACTGACTCATTCTGAAGCGATTATTTTTTCTCGCCTGAATAGATAGAGATACTCAATGCCCCACTGCCCGCAAATCTTAGAAAACTAGAATGCAGAAAAAACCGGCGGCCGTAAAATCACTGATTAGAGTCAACCTAAATGATTACATTACGCCAACGGTACCAGCTCCCTGCAGGTGAACAAAATGTTCATCGCAATAGTAGTAAAACAGACACTCCACAAGAAAACGCATAGCAAGAGAGGCAGGGCAGCTCGGTGGAAAGACAGGCGTGGTTTCAAAGCCTGGCTCTGCTCTGCTAGTCAAGTGGCCTTAGATAATTTACTGAGTGCCCTTGAGTTTCAGTCTTGTTATGGGTCAATTAGGGCTAAATAAACCTGTTGGAACTAAACCCTTATGGGGCTCAGCTTCCTCTGACACGTAGTGGGAGGGTGGAAGCTCTCTCTCGGGTCTCTTCTGTGTCTTCTCACTCCCAGCACTGTCGGGACCACCCTGTGCTTCAGTGTGAGTCAGCACCTGGACTCCGAGTTCCAGTCCCCTCCTAGTGTGTTCCTCCTCTATTTCACCCTGGTGTGTTACATGCTTCATGGAAGGGTTGGGGCAGTTAAAGAGAATTACAATAAAGAACTTACAACTGTGGCCTAAACCTGATGGTAATGAGCCTGTGACCTTGAGCAAGTGACTTTAACAGCACTTCTGCAACATAGGAGTGACAGTGTACTCCAATAATTATAAGATGCACCACTAAGAAAACACAGCAACAACTGCATTATGACACAATGTCTTAACAGTTGTCCCGGACAGCCGTGAACCAGTCACAGCCACCCTCAATGCTTTGAAATTCTTCTCTTCTGTGAGTTGCAATTTCTTCTGCCTTCTGTTGCATTGCTTGGCCTATGATAGTCAGTCTTTCTAGCCATATCTTAGGAACAAAATGTAACACAACTCCTGCCTTGGGTTTATCTTTCCATCTTAGGTTCTGCTGTTGCTTTATAAGAAAAGAACAGTCATTCCTCCAAAGGGAAGACTTCGTTTCACTATTATCAATTTCAATCCCCTCGTTCCCTTATCCCTGACTTTCTCTGTACCTCATCATTTATTCAAATGTCAAATCACAATATGATGTTTCTGAAGACATTTTAAATAGCACAAAATTTAGTACATGCAGTACCAACCACGTACCTCATTCAAAGACAACATGACCAGCTGTGCTCAATATCTCAAATTTGCAAACAATGGTGGCTCCATCAGCTCTCTGCCATTGATTGTAAGATACACTCCCAATATCAGAGGTTAAAAGTGGGGAGAGATCTTAGAATTACTTAAATATGGTAGTAGATACTGGTATTGATTAGATTTCTTTCAAAGGCAAGTGACAGAAAACTCAACCCGGATCGATTTAAGCAAAAAGGGTATATTGAGCCACAGAGGTCCAAAAGCCCTTGTATTATCCAACTTGAGGTGTGGCTGGATTCAGGACTCAAGGATAGAATAGAGATTAGTTTCTGGCCATTTCTCTCTCTTTCTTCTACAGGGATGGCTTCAGTCTCAGGTTTCACCTGACAGTACGCTGGCGTCTGCAGCTCCAACCCTCACATCCTCTCGGTTTCAAGTATAACAAAAAGCAATAAGTGTATCTGTTGCAGAATTTTTAACATGCATTTCAGTGCCTCTCGTTAGCTCTGACAGGTCACCTGCCCAGCCCTGGAGTAATCAGCAGGTTACCAGGTCAGTTACTATGCACTCTCCTTGAGTTAACCTTTCTGGAAGCCCAGGGGCTACTAAGCCTCTAGAGGGAATGAGAACGGACCTGCCACAATCAAAACAATAGATGCGACTTACAGGTTGGCTGTGGGGAATTAGGGGAAATAAGTCTCGGGAGCATTAGCCCAGAGCCTGGCCCAAGCTGAGCCTCTCCGCGTAGATTTGATCCCGCTCCTGAGCTCTGTGCAGCTGGAGGTCTCTGCTAAGAAGCCCCAGCTCCATGTGAGTCAGCCTCGCACACCTGCCCCCCAGCCGGCTGAGATGGCACTGACTCAGCGCCTACCTGAGCTGGATGCTCCCTGGAAAGTTAACGAGCCTTTGAAGCAAGACGTTCCTCCTGTGATGTAGGTTGGTGCCGTGAGTGGGTGGGAATGAATGAAAAAGAGTGGGAACACCGTTGTTCCTAGAGTATTTGTGAAGTTAAGAATGTACAGACAGCAAGAAGTAAGTCAAGAGCAGCTATGGGAAAAGGCCAACCACCGAGGCTGTGGAGCTTTCAGCAAATGGTCTCATGCTGCCTGTCCCCAGGGATGTGCTCATAGCTGCCACCGCTCCAGCTCTTCCGGTGAGGTCTGCCCTGTGGCCAGCCCGGCTGTGTTTCTTCCAGGCCGTCCTCCAGGTCTGCCCATCTCTTTCCTCTGAATCTAACTGCAAGGAGCAGAACAGAGGGAATCTGTCATTTGTTTTTTTCCTTTTTTTGGGGGGTGGGGTGAGGGGAAGGAGGGGAACCGGGGAGGACAGAATGGGGAGGTCTGGATAGGAAGGGATCCCAGAGGAGAGGAGAGGAAATGAAGGAGATAGGGACAGGAAGACAGGGGACAATGCAGAATGTCGTGGAGTGCTTTTCACAACCATTCAGAAGCTGTACTGAATTCAACACAGAGCACCTGCTCTCTGCCAGGACCCCAACCAGGAGGTATGGACACAACGATAAATGGGCTGTCATCACTGCCTGCAGAGTCTAGAATGGGAGACCATAAGAAAATACTCAATTACAATGGAATATGATGGCAGGGACCTGGGTACTGGGAGTCATTGAAGGAAAATACCCCTGAGGGAGGAACGAAGCAGGTGGAAGAAGTTGCCAGCAGGAGGTCTCAGATCAAGTCTAGCCTTAGCCTGGTCCAGAGGGTCATAGGCTCCAGAGCTCAGCTGCACCAAGGGTGGTTCCCCTGAGGCAAAAGAACTGGCTATTTTTACTTCCGTTGCAGGTTTTGGCTGCCAGCTTATGGGCGGGGGTGGGGGGGGGGACAGGGACGGCGACCTCCCTGGCCAGAAGGCTCCTGTCAGCCAAGGGCAATTCTCCACTCAAGGGGCCAGCTGGGGTAGCTGAGAGTCCTCAGAGGCAATGCAGCAGCTGGAGGCTGGGTGCGCTGGCCTGGGGGAGTGACCTGGGAGGGTGCCAACAGCATCTGCCACACTAGATGCCCTGCTGCACGTTGGGTGGAGGATGAGGTAGGAGCAGAACGGAGAGCAGCGGAAGTGTTCTGGAGGAGAAGGTCCTTCTGCTGCATCTCAAAGAACAGCTTAGGAGGCAGCTGAGCAAGGAAAGATCTGAGGGGTCAATATGTGCCAAAGTTGGAGCTTGTACGGTGCTTTCTGGAAATGCTGTTATTTACATGTGACATGCTGTTATTTACTGGGCATAGGGTGGGCATAGGGAGGTCCTGGGAGAAGAGGCCCGACAGGTGGGCAGAGGCCAGATTGTGAAGGGTTCTGTGTGCCATAATAAGAAATTGGGGGTTCTCATTCTTCCCCACCCAAGTCCTTTCTGGAAACATTTACTCACTGTCGGAGAGCAAGCCAGCCCAGCCCAGCCCTGTTCTATTGGGAGAAATCGGGACCCAGATGCCACAGGACCAAGGTGGGGAAGAGGCCACGGGTGAGCAAACGCCCAAACAGGGATGGCCAGAGAGGGATGTCCCCAAGGATCAAAAACACATCACCAGGGAGCCCCGCAGAGAGGAAGGGCCACAGAGGCTGGAGTCTGAAAAGCCTGACTGTGCCAGCCAGATGGCTCTGGGAAAGTCACCCAACTCTCTGAGCCTCCATTTCCACAGCTGTCACTAGGGATCATATCCATCCCAGGGGATCAGCTAAGATAAGGCGTGTGTAAAAAGTCTGTACAAATGTTAGTTACTGTAAGTTTGCCTCAAAAACAAATAAAAAGAAAAATCATAATGAGGAGAGTCTCAAGGCAGGCTTGTTTACTCCAGCTACCATTTGGCACGAAGCAGGTTGGGGACTTACTGGATGACACAGCAAGTCAGCAGCGGAGCCAAGGTGTAAACCCATCCAAGTTACTGACTCTAATACCATTAGCAGAATTAGCTGAAATTCAATTTCACACTGCAGTTCAGGAGTCAGAGGTGTTCCCAGGAAGTCCCTTTTGGCAAAGAATATTCAAGGTGGTTCCCAATGGGTAACCCCAATATCCTCCAAATGGTTGGCAAGGTGTAACTGGATGAGGTTCCCAGGAGGCGGGGCAAAAAGGGAGACAAGGAATAGAAATGTGCCCTGGGAACCAGAGAGGAGACTGTGCATTTCTCAGTGCTTCCTGTGTCCAGAGTACCCCCCGACACACACATGCACCCACCTTTATTGGGATATCATTCACATACTGAAAAGCACATCCTTTTAAAGCATACAATTCAATGATTTTTAGTATATTCTCAGAGTGGTGCAACTATCACCACAATAAATTTTAGAATATTTTCATCACCCCATAAAAAGACTCCTACTCCCCCCTTTCCCCCACTCCCCAGACCTAGGCAATCAGTAATCTACTTCGTATCTCTGTAGATTTGCCTATTCTGGGCATTTCATATATATAGCACTGTAAGATAGGTGTTTTTTGTGTCTGGTTTCTTTCACTTAGCCTAATGATTTCAAGGTTCATCCATGTAGTAACATGTTATCAGTATATCATTCCTTTTTATGGCTGAAAAATAATCCATTGTACAGATATACACATTTTTATTATCCATTCAGTTTATGGATATTTGTATTTTTCCATTTTTTTTGTGGCTATTATGATTAATGCTGCTATGAACATTTATGTACAGGTTTCTGTGTAGACCTGTTTTCATTTCTCTTGGGTATGGACCCAAGACTGGAATTGCTAGGTCATATGGTAAAACTCTGTTTAACATTTTGAAGACATGCTAGACTGTTTTGCAAAGTGGCTTTATGTTTCCTCCAACTATGTGCAAGGATTCCAATTTCTCCATATCCTTGCCAATACTTACCTGTCATTTTAATTATAACTATCCTAATGGGTGTGAAGTAGTATCTCATTGTGTTTTATGTGTGTGTGGTGAAATATACACAACATAATATTTATCATTTTAACTATTCGTAAGTATATATAATGTGGTAGCATTAACTTCAGTTCTCCATTGTGGTTTTGATTTGCATTTCCCCTGTGGCTAATGATGTTTAGCATCTTTTCATGTGCTTATTGACCATTTGTGTTATCTTCTTTGGAAAAATGTCTATTTAGATTCTTTGCTCATTTTTAAATTGATTGTCTCCTTATTATTGAGTTGTAAGAATTCTTCATATGTTCTAGATACAAGTCCCTTGTCGGATAGATGATTTGCAAAGATTTTCTCCCATTCCGTGGTTGTCTTTTCACTTTCTTTATGGTGTCAATTGAAACACAAAAGTTTTAAATTTTGATAAAGTCTATCTTTTATTTTATTATTTTTATTATTATTATTATTTTGCTGTTGCTGTGCTTTTGGTGTCATATCTAAGGTTTTCTCTAAATCCAGGTCATGAAGATTTACCCTATATTTTTTTCTAAGAATTTTATAGTTTTAGTTTCTTTCATTTAGTTGGTTTTGAGTTAGTTTTTGTGTATGGTGTGAGGCAGGGTAACTCCTACTTCTTCTTTTTGTGTGGCTATCCAGTTATCCTAGCATCATCTGTTGAAAAGGCTGTTTTCTTCTCACCGAATCGTCTTGGCATCCATGTCAAATATCACGCAGCTCCTTTTTAAGAAAAGTGGACCTTAAACAGTCCTGTCTATGTGACGTTTGTGCAATGCTTATGATTTCTAGCAAGTGAAGCCAGTTTATCTCTCCTGTGGTCTGCAGTGACGTGGATGTCCACTATGGATTCCGACTACTTGATAGAAGCAAAAAAATCAGATTCCCTCTTGGATAGCACAAGGGCTGAGTGCCCACAGAGAATGCAGGTGACCTATCTTGATCTGTGCTCCCAAAGATGTCACAGTGTGCTCATCTCCGTGTGACTTGATGTCTTGGAATCTTACAGGCCCAGAGGGGTAGTGGTGTTTTTCATTTTTTCTTAAGAAGACATATTTAACTGAACATCCAACAAAGCTGCAATTTATAAGAATACAATTTATACTAGGCTTTTGAAATCTTATAAAAGGTTTTGAACCGTATTACTGTATGTGATACCCATTCCTTTTTTAAAACTGTATATTTTTTAATTGCGGTAAAATATACACAGCATAAAATCGACTTTAACCGTTTTTAAGTGTACAGTTCAGTGGTATTAAGGACATTCACATTGTTGTGGTACCATCACCACCGTCCATCTCCGGAAATTTTTCATCTTCCCAAACTGGAACTTTGTACTCACTAAACACTAACTCCTCATCCTCCTCTCCCAGGCCCTGGGAACCACCATTCTACTTTCTGTCTCTATGAATTTGACTACTTCAGGTACCTCACATAAGTGGAATCATACAGTACTTGTCCTTTCGTGTCTGCCTTCTTTCACTTAGCATAATGTCTTCAAAGTTCAACCATGCTGCAGCGTGTGTCCGAATTTCATGCTGGTCTTTTTACTTCAGCTACCTTCCCACGCTTCCGTGGGGTGTTCGTGAACCCTATGGTGACTGGAATCTTGGAGCCTAAAGGTGACCTCATTTGTCTTTCTCACAATCAGAAGGAGCCTGATGGCGGCCTCTGGGCGGCCTCACAGCTGAGGGATGCCCGCTGCTTGCTCACAGGCACTGTGGCCACTGCTGCCAGGCTGGCTAAGAAGCGCTGGGGCTGAGCGGAGCCTCAGGGTGGGGAGCACGGCCACTATTGCCTGTGCTTCCCTCTCCTCTTCCCACCTCCATGCCAGGGGTTTTCACATATATTCCTCTATTAGCCATTCATCCATCCAGCGCTTATGGAGTGTCCATCGTGTGCCGGCATTGTGCCAGGCACCAGCGACACAGCAAGGAGTAAGATAGACTTGGTCTCTGCCTCCATGGGACTTATCATCTAGTGAGGGAGAGACCTTACATAATCAACTACACATCACAATGGCAATTGTGATGACTGCTATGAACAGCAAGTGCAGAGTGCAATGCAAATGGCTAAATGGGGGGCACCAGGCCAGAGCAGGGGACCTAGGGTGTACTCAGAACCCATCAGCTGCCATGCAGCTGTGCCTGCCTGGACTAGGAATCCTGGTCC
The DNA here is from genome assembly GCA_028627145.1 of Eidolon dupreanum. Classification (NCBI taxonomy): domain Eukaryota; kingdom Metazoa; phylum Chordata; class Mammalia; order Chiroptera; family Pteropodidae; genus Eidolon; species Eidolon dupreanum. Next base: position 3,542,155 of record CM053503.1, on the reverse strand, counting down.
CTGTGCTCAGGGCGTCTGGGTCTGATTGGTTGGCCGGGCTCCCCTGGGTTTTGCGATCCCAGCACCACACGGGTCCCTCTTCCTTTGGGGAACTGCTGCCCCCTTTTCCAACTGCGTGTCTCTGAGGGTGCCTCTGTTGTGGTAGCAGATGTCCGGTAAACCGTTCTTTACTTTGAAGGGAAGATGATGACATGTTCAGAACACTGGACCCCAAAACCTGTATTGAGATGTCAGGCCTTTGTATTTTCACGGCATTTACGCCACAGCTAAGGCACCTGATCCTTTCTGCCCTCCAGGCGCTAGCGGCAGGACGTTGCCTAATGCTTTTGTAATGACGAAGAGTTCCGCATCCGAGAATTGGAGAGCTGTCAGAAGACATAATGATGAAGTCCCAATGCAAGATGGCAAAGGTGCACTGATGACCCTGACACGGAGAAGCAGGGTTTCTGATCTTCTCTGCTTCTTGGAATAGAGGAAAAAGCATCTGCCAGATCAATAACTGCTCACCAGGTGGTGGGGACCACATTTGTTTTCTTGAGCGGTGATACCACATCTGAAACAGCAGCTGCAATTGGAGTCACCACGTAATTGAGTTTATGGAAATCCACTGCCACTCTCCAAGACCCATCTGCCTTCTCCACCAGCCAAAATGGGAGTGAGGTGGGAATGTGATCAAATCACCAGCCCTGCATCTTTAAAGGCCTTGATGATATTATTAATCTCTTCGGCTCCCCGAGGGTGCAGAGTTGCTTTTGGCTTATCACCTTGGTAAGGAGGGATTTCCATTAGACTTTTCTCGTCATCAGATCCCTTACTCTGCCAGTCCAAAAGCCAATCCAGCAACTCTGCCAGGGGCCGGGGCTATCTATCCCGGCAGGGAAAGAAATAGGTCTGGAGACCCACAGGGCCCATTGTGAAGTCATTCTGGTCGAGCTCTGTTTATTACTTGACCCACCTTAACTCCCACTCTGACTAGTAGAGCCCAGTAGAAGTTCTGGGTCACCAGGAATTAATCTTAGCTCACAGTCATGGCCCAGTTATCCGCACAAGGCCTGAATGGTAATCTTTCATTGCGCATAGTTACCCAGGTCGTCAGCCTCAGGTCCCTCTGGGAAAAGGCCAGAGGCAGATTCACAGTACAGCTGACCCTTGAACAACACAGGGTTGAACCGCACGGTTCCACTTATATGCAAATTTTTTTCAATAAACATGCAGTCGTCCTTCTCCATCCCCGGGTTTTGCATCGGCGGACTCAACCAACAGCAGATCGAAAACAGTATTTTTGATCCACATTTGGGCATCCACGGGTGCCAAGAGCCAGCTGTACACATTTTATATAAGGGACTTGAACGTCCATGGATTTTGTTATTCGCGGGCGTGCTGGAACCAGTCCGCTGTGGCTACTGAGGAATGACTGCACATACTCATCGTGTTACTGCAGCCTCATCCAGCTTCCTCTTCTTCATCCCCTTCCAGGGGTCCGGATCAGTGACTGAGTCGGGCTTGGGAGTCAGCGCAGGGATTTGTGCTGTCAACAATTGCAGCTAAAGTCAGACCCACAGTTTTTTTTCAGGTCTATAAATCAAATAGAAACTTAGCGAATGGGCGGCTCAGATATTTTGGTTGTAGAGACTCATGATCAATTAGCCACATCAGTCTCAGCAGGTCAGACGTCCTGGTAACTCCACTGGCCCTGCCTATTAACCACACTCATTTTTCTCTGGAAATGGAGTGTTGCTACTTGCTTTGTACAGACTCTGGGTCTGCACATCCCCACTGAGATAAGGAAGCCCACTTCAGCTGCGACTTGTCCCACCAGCAGCTCCCACCAAGGGCTGTTGAGAGGTGCGAGTACTTGCCCTCACAAAGAATTTCTCAAAGCCTTGGTTTTCTGGGGGTGTCAACTTCTGGGTAACTAGAAAAATGGCATGTCCAATGTATTCTGTTAGGAGGGTAACTTTATTTTGAAAGCAATTGGGAGCCGCTAATGTGTTTCAACAGTGGAGTGGGGTGATGAGATTTCTATCTTAAGAATACTCTTGCTGTTTCGTGGAGTATAATGGAAGGAGCAAGGCAGGGGTGAGGGGAACAAGTGGGAATCAGATGCAGTGACCCCAGTGAGCCTTCGAAACATGCAGATGAACAGCCGAGTCCTGAAAAGTCCAGGACACGTGGTTATTAGCACTGGGGAGTCAGGGAGATACATCAAACTCTTGGGGAGGTCTGGGTAGGGTGTGGTGCATGGGGGTGCATGGCTGGGAGGAAAAAGGGTTTATTGCTGTGTGTAGGCGTGGTCTTTCTCATGGCTCTGCTGGGCAGGGCTGAACAACATGGCACTGACCAAATAGATGGCCTGGAGGAGAGTAGGTCAAAAGTTTTGTCCCCAGGAGGTGTTTGCAGGCAGTCTGGCCTTATCTGGGGCTTTTGGTGATTTTGGCTGTAAAGCTCTGAATTCCAGCACCTGGCTTTGCAGCAAGCTGTGGCCTGTGGAAACCATCTTGCTTGCATCACACTCAGTGGAAGGAGAACAAGTAAAATTCAAAGCTGGGGACAGGATTCAAGATGGCATAGAAGGTATGCCTGTGCATGCCTCTTCTAGTGACCACACCAAAATTATAACAGAACTATAGAGCAACCAATTCGTGGAGCCACCAGAGGTCTGACTGAATAAAAGCCCTACAACTAGGTAACCTCAAATAACAGGTCATCTCAAAATGGTAGGAGGGGCGGAGATGCAAAATGGCTAGGTCCCACAACCACGTGTGACCATCAAGAATCGGGAGGGCTATCTTGGCTGCTGAGTCACCTCCCCCACGAGGAGCAAGGGCTCCCCAGCCCAGGGTGCCAGTGCCGGAAAGAGAAGTCCCCACAACCTCAGCGGAGGTTGAGGCTGAGGGAGACAGACGGCTGTGGGAGGCAGAGACCCTTTTAGAGGGCCCACGCCCAGCCTTACTCGCTGATGGCCTCCTCATGCTGGGCTTCAGCGCTGAGTCAGCTGCTCATGGGTCGCCGGGGACGTATAGGTAGGCACTGAGCTGTCGGGCTTCAGGGCAAGGGCTGGCGAAGGACTGGCTCCCAGACAGAGGTGCAGCCAGAAGCCATGGTTCCTTTGCTGAGCCCTCCCCCCTCCCTGCCTGCAGACACAGGTGCCACCGACCTGGATAACACAGGTCCCTCTGCCCAGGGGATTCCCTGAGATTCTATCTCTCCCAACTTGTGGGCCACCCAAGCCACTTCCAGTGATTTATTCCATATGAACAGGCTGTCTTGGCTCCTGCTGAGAAGTTCCATAAAATCTTTCAAAGGCTCACAAAACCCAAAGAAGGAGCACCTGGCCTCGGTGTGCCCTGTACCTCTTGCTGAGCAGCCCCAAGCCACGTACCAGTGGCAGCTGGCCTCGGTTTCTGAATTGGCCCCTCCAGGGACCTATAAGCCCAGCATGGGTGGCAGACATATGTGAATTGCTTGATGATTCTTACCATGTGGCCCGTATGTGCACAGGCTGTGGCTGAACTTGGCCTGCAACCTGACCCCTCCCAGGTCTGTGCAAAGGGGCCCCACAGGATACCTACTGCATAAAATCATTCTGCTAAGACTGGGAGACTTAGGAGCCCTGTCTAATACATAGAAACAGACCCAGGGAGGCAGATTAAATGGGGAGACAAAGAAACATGTCTAACATGAAAGAACAGAACAAAGCTTCAGAAAAATAATTCACCAAAATGGAGACAAGCAATAGACCAGATGCAGAGTTGAAAACACTAATTATAATGATGTTCAAGGAACTTAGAGGAAGAGTAGATGAACTCAGTGAGAACTTTAACAAAGAGAGAAAAAAAAACACATAAAACTGGAGATGGAAAACATAATAGGGAGCCAGTTAGAAATGAAGAATACAGGATCTGAAATGAAGAGTACATTAGAGGTAATCAACAGAGTGGATGAAACGGAGGATCGAATCAGCAACATAGAGGATGGAGTAGCAGAGGACACCCAATCAGAACAGCAACAAGAAATAAGAACCTAAAAAAATAAGGATAGTTTAAGAAGCCTCTGGAACAAAGTCAAGCTTAACAACATTTGCGTCGTAGGGATACCAGAAAGAGAAGAGAGAGAGCAAGGAATTGAAAATCTATTTGAAGAAATAATGATGGAAAACTTCTCTAACTTGGTGAATGAAATAGACATACAACCCCAGGAAATTCAGAGAGTCCCAAACAAGATGAACCCAAAGAGGCCCACACCAAGACCTCTCATAATTAAAATGCCAAGGGTTAAATTCAAGAGAGAATCTTAAAAGCAGCAAGAGGAAAGCAATTAGTTACATACAAGGGAATACCCATCAGACTGTCAGATGATTTCTTAACAGAAACTTTACAGGCCAGAAGGGCTGGCACAAAGTGATGAAAACCCAGGACCTACAGCCAAGATTACTTTATCCAGCAAAGTTATCACTTAGAATCGAAAGACAGATCAACGACCTTGATCAGACAAGAAAAAGCTAAAGGAGTTCATCACCACAAAGCCAATATTACAGGAAATGTTGAAAGGACTTCTTTAAGAAGAAGAAAAAAATCCATCAAAAGTCTAAATAAAGAATAGCCATAATTACATATCTATCATTGAGTACTTCAAATGAAAAGAATTAAATGCTCCAATCAAAAGGTAGGATGATTAAATAGATAAGAGAACAAGACCCTTACAAATGCTGCCTATAAAAGACTGACTTCAGATTAAAAGACACATAGAGACTGAAAGTAAAAGGATGGAAAAAGATATTTCATAATGGACCTAGAGGGTAGTGTGCTGAGTAAAGTAAGTCAGATCAAGGAAGACAAATGCCACATGATTGCACATATATGTGGAATCTAAAGAACAAAATAAACAGACAAAAAAGCATAAAAACTCAGATACAGAGAACATTTTGAAGGTTACCAGGTGGGAGGGGGGTTAGGAGGAGTTGGTGAAAAGGGGGAAAGGGATCTAGAAATTAGTAGTTACAAACTGGTAGTTACAAAATAGTCACTGAGATGTCAAGTATAGCATAAGGAATAAAGCCAACAATATTATAATAACTGTGTACGGTGTCATAGGGGCCCTAGATTTACTGGGGTGATCACTTCGTGAGTTATACAGATATCTAATCGCTATGTTGTACACATGAAACTAATATAGTACTGTATGCCAACTATAACTAAAAAATAAAAAGTTATTATTAATTTTTTTAAATGCCGGGGACATCTGCCAGAGGAGGTACATTTCCTCTGGCCACCCCTGACTTCAACTCCAGCTGACGCAGACAGTCGTGTGTGCGCTCATCTGACCTTGTGCCGACAGCGTCTTGCCTCAAGTGCGCACCTTGTGTCTGTTTGCTCCCTGCCCTGGATGGCAGCGCGGTCGGAGCCCTCTTGGCTCCGACACAAGATTCACCTTGTGCTGACAGCCTCTCGCCTCAAGTGTGAGCTGCACATCTCCCTGCTTTCTGCCCCATCGGAGCTCGATGTTATTGGCATCTGCTCTCCCCAGGCACCCAGATGTGCGAGGTAACACCCCAGGGGCAACCCTCAACCGGTGGGGTGCAGGGACAGCTGGGTAAGTGCTCCTGCCTCCTCTCCTTCAGGTGACGGTTCTGGGGAACAGAATGTACACTGTTCAAAGATCCTGGTAAGCTGAAGCTCCTGTCGCCCACAGCAGCGACACTGATGATGCACCCTTTTCTCCTTTCCTATCGCATGTCCCCATTCCCTCATGCCCCTCCTAGGGTCATCCCTCAGAAGGGCCATGTGCACCTAAGTCCTTGTCTCAGGCTCGGCTTTCAAGGGAACCCGAGCTAAAATACTTTTTCTATTTGGTTCCTTTACTACCCATAAGCAGATTGATCTTTTTCAAACATGGGACCACATCCCTCCTCAGCTGAAAAACCCCCCAGTGACTCCCATGTCCCTTAAAGGAAAAGCCGGAGTCCTCAGAATGGTTGACAAGGCCTGGCAGAATCTGGCCTTCCTGCTGTTGCCTCTCTGATGTCATCTCTCCTTGGCTGTCCTGTAGCCACACCGATCTTCACAGACACGCAGCACGCTCCAGCCTCGGGGCCTCCGCGCTGGCCAGTCCCACCGCCTGGAATGCCCTTTCTCCGTCTTCCAAACACGCTCTTCACTTCCTTCAGGACTCTGCTCAAAACGCTCCTCAGAGAGGCTTTGCTGTGTAAAAACAGCAGCCTCTTTTCATAGCACTGGTCACCAATATCATAACTTTTTTTAAATTTATTTTCCGTCTCCTCCCCAATTTGAATGTTATCTCCATGAGGACAGTGACTCAGGGACTTTTTTTTTTTTTTTTACTGCAGAACCTAGAACAGAACCTAGGCGAGTATTAAGTGCTCAATAAATATTTGTTGGGTGAAGCAAATAAATGAGACTGCAGAAGGGCGTAAGGATCAGGCTGTGGTGACCTTGAACCCCCAGCTCCTCTGTCTGTCATGGGTGTGGTGGCAGCTCTTGGCTAACCACAGGTTGCATCTGCAGAGAACTCACTCGGAGATTTGCCCTCTAAGGCTGATCTTGGCCGAAGATCTTTTTGCAGGCCGACACTCTGAAATGTGTCTCAAGGAGTCCCAGGCCAAACCTCAACGACCTCAGAGCAGTTAGAAAAATAACACCTCTGTGAGTCTAGTCCATGCAGATCCTGTGCAGACCCTCCGGTCCCCGAGACCCTGGCCATTGCCGGCATGGAGTGACATTAAGTCACTTCCGAGTGCTGGTCTCAGGCTCAGTAGCCAGCAACTCCTCAGTCTCAGAAGCACTGGCCGTCTCGCCAGCAACAGAGTTGGAATCCGTAGGGGCTCCACGAAGGGACCGAGGGTGGCCTGGGAGACAGGCATGCTGTTACCCACGCCTTCCCTTCCCAAGCTCTGTGAGCCGTGGCACTGTCCCCTCCACATGGCTCAGGCACGCGGACCTGGGGTTAGGGGCCAGGCCAGGCTCTGTCTTTCCTCCAGTGGGAGGCAGCCCATGGCCTTTGACAGACACCTGGATCCTCGCATGAAGCAAACAGCACTCACCCCCTGTGAAGGCAGGAGACACAGTCTCAAGTGCCAGAGGGTGGGAAGCCCCCCTACTGGGGGTTGCCCGGTCGCCCCCTCCGAGCTTCCCCAGGGCCCCTGACTCTGCAGACAGTCAGAACCGGGAGCCGCAGCACGGCGCTGAAGAGGTTAATGAGCATCTGCCTCCGAATGGTAATATGTCTAGGTGATGTCAGTGGGAGCCGGGAAGCAGGGAGTGGGGAGAGCGGCAGAGGCTGCGGGCTGCCGGGGGGAGACCCCCTTCTGGGCTGCACGGCTCCTGCTCCAGGACAAGGCGGGCGGGCGCTGGAAGCTGCCGCAGCCTGCGTGGGCAGCCGGGCCAGCGGGCGATCGGGCACCCGCAGGATGGACCTGGAAGCCTCGCTGCTGCCCACTGGCCCCAATGCCAGCAACACCTCAAATGGCCCGGACAACCTCACCTTGGCCGGTGAGTAGCGTTTGAGGGGAGCCTGCCTCCTGGGCGCTGGGGGTGGGAAATGGGAAGGTTTCACCTCTCAGCCAAACTGCTTGGGAAACTTTATTACAGTTCTTGGGGAGGAGATCTGCAGTCTGCTTGCCCGGAGGGGCAGGGGAGAGGGCGTGGGACAGGCAGGGGCAGGAGGGGCAGGGGCAAAGGCACATTCAAAAGTGACAAGGGATGGTGGCTGGTGGTGGAGTCTTGCTGACATAAGTTCCAAATATGCTCTGCAGAAAATATTCCAGGCTGGAAAAGCTGGCAAGAGAAGCTGGAGGCTAGTGTGTGGGGAGGCGGCTGGAGGCTCCCTCGTCCCCATCCCCTCGGCTCTTTACTCAGCTATGGTAATGGGGTCTGAGCTGTTCCCACTGGCCCCTGGGAAAGGCTGTGGGCAGGGGTAACTCACAGCGGTTCACTCTCCTGGTGAATGAATCTGCCTGACATTTCCAGAGGTGAGATGCCCTGAAATTCTAGCTTTGAAGGAGAAGGGAAGGAAGGAAAAAGAGGAAAGGTTTATGTGGAGAAAATTCCCAGGCGGCTGGGCTGCAACGTGCAGCTTTCTCTCTGCTCCTCCGGGAGCCCAGGCTCAGAAGGTGCCGCCCAAGGAAATCCCCGACAGGAACCCAGGAGAGGGGCGGGCTGCAGGCCCAAGGGGCAGAAGTCTCCACGAGACAGTCGTCCACAGAGATGCCCAGGAGTCAGTACACAGCTCCAACCAGTGATTTCTAAAATGAAGTGATCAGGGCTACAAATAGAAAAAGACAGAGTACATGCACATGGGAGCGCGTGCGCACGCACACACACACACACACACACACACACACACACACACACACATTTCCTGTCCTTCTGAGGTTTCCTGATGAAGCCCAGGGCCCGCAGAATTCTCTGCAGACAGCTGTGGTTGTTGACTTCGTGTCTTCTGAGACAACGCAAGGGACAAATGACGGGGTCCTTCGACTAACAGGTGGTGCGGGAGAATCTGGCGGGACTGACCAGGGAGCCGGTGAAGGAAGGCGAGGGGACAGGATGGGTTGGCACCAGAGCAGGGACGAGGCAAGGCAGCAGAGGATTCCGGATGAGCGGTGGCCCTGAGCTGGAATGGCAGGGAGGATGCGGGCTGAGCACGCCGGCAGGATGTCAGGCCTGAGCGGAGTCCACGTCTAGTGACTGACGCTTGCTCCTCCTGTCCTCAGGGCCCCCTGCTCGCACAGGAAGTGTCTCCTACATCAACATCATCATGCCTTCGGTGTTCGGCACCATCTGCCTCCTGGGCATCGTGGGGAACTCCACGGTCATCTTTGCGGTGGTGAAGAAATCCAAGCTGCACTGGTGCAGCAATGTCCCCGACATCTTCATCATCAACCTGTCAGTGGTGGACCTCCTCTTTCTCCTGGGCATGCCCTTTATGATCCACCAGCTCATGGGAAACGGTGTCTGGCACTTCGGAGAGACCATGTGCACCCTCATCACGGCCATGGACGCCAACAGTCAGTTCACCAGCACCTACATCCTGACGGCCATGGCCATCGACCGCTACTTGGCCACCGTCCACCCCATCTCCTCCACCAAGTTCCGGAAGCCTTCGGTGGCCACCCTGGTGATCGGCCTCCTGTGGGCCCTGTCCTTCATCAGCATCACTCCCGTGTGGCTCTACGCCAGGCTCATCCCCTTTCCGGGGGGCACAGTGGGCTGTGGCATCCGCCTGCCCAACCCGGACACTGACCTCTACTGGTTCACCCTGTACCAGTTTTTCCTGGCCTTTGCCCTGCCCTTCGTGGTCATCACGGCCGCGTACGTGAGGATCCTGCAGCGCATGACATCCTCCGTGGCCCCCGCCTCTCAACGCAGCATCCGGCTGCGGACCAAAAGGGTGACCCGCACGGCCATCGCCATCTGCCTGGTCTTCTTCGTGTGCTGGGCGCCCTACTATGTGCTACAGTTGACCCAGTTGTCCATCAGCCGCCCAACGCTCACCTTTGTCTACTTGTACAACGCAGCCATCAGCTTGGGCTACGCCAACAGCTGCCTCAACCCCTTCGTGTACATCGTGCTGTGTGAGACCTTCCGCAAACGCCTGGTCCTGTCGGTGAAGCCTGCGGCCCAGGGGCAGCTCCGCACCGTCAGCAACGCCCACACGGCTGACGAGGAGAGGACAGAAAGCAAGGGCACCTGACGCTTCCCCGGCTACTCTGGGCTCCTCCAAGTCAGGACACCACAGCAGACCACGGGGAGAGATGCTGAGAAAAACCCAAGACCACCCTGGGAGAATGCAGGGAGCTGGGTGGCGAGGGGCTGCTGCCACTCAACAGCTTCCACGGGGCCCACAAATTGTGAGGGAGGCTCCCAGCCAGGCCGGGGGCTTGGAGCATCAGGAATGCCCTTGGGAGAGCAGGACGAGACCTTTGGGTTGAACAGAAACTGAGGAAGAAGGAAATTGTGGTTTACATGTTTAGTTGAGCTCTGCATCAGCTGGCTCCCAAATGTTTTTTTTTTCTTTTCCCAAGAGGTTTGTTTAAAATCTGGTAGGCACAGCACGGACTCTGGGGGGCATAGGAGAGGGGGGTGCGGTCTCTGCACCCTTTCCACCTCTCGTTGGTAGGATGGAAGGCAGATGAGAGACGAAGCGTGCCATCTCTGTGTTCTAGCACCCTGTGTCTATTTCCTTTTATCTCTAGGGGATGCATGTTTATTATTTGTGGGGGCGGGGGGACCTCTGAGCCTACAGGAGTAGAAGCCCAATTTGCAAGGAGATCCACTCATTGAGAATGACAAGGCTACCTGGGGTAGGTAGGGGTGGGGATCTTGAAATTAAGAAAAATGGGGAGGAAGGAGGGGGCTTTGCACCTGTGGGCCCACTGTCTTCGTGGGGGACATCCGTCAGTCACCAGACCCAGAGCGTGTTCTCACCAGTGTCCTGCACGTGCAGGGGTCACTCTGATGCCCGGCACACTGGCACCATCTTTTTGCTCTGGCTGTTCCTCTTCAAACAAAACAAACCAAAACCAAAAAAAAAAAAAAAAAAAAAAAAAACGAATAAAGGAAAATCTCCACCCACATCTTTCTGGATGCTCTTGTATAATTGCTTGGGCTTGCGGGCGGGGATGGGATTGGTGGCAGGAAAGGAAAGAGGGGTCCCTTGGCTGTGGAATCTAGACCTTGGTTCAGGTGTCATTTTCGGAAGCAACAAGCAGGGGATCTGCTTGTCTAAACCCACAAGGAGGATTCGGTGACACAAATGAAATTGCTGTGAATTCATTAGATTGCAATTCTGCTGCAGGGTTTGTACTCAGGACTCAGCTTCCTGTCTTCTCCTTAAAAGCACTCAGTTGTCACCAGCGCTGGCCCCTCAGCCCCTAAGTCCCACCCCCACCTCCCCTGGTGAGTCACCAGTCGGCTGGCTTCTCAGGACAGCCTGAGCCAGCCTCTTGCAGCTGCGAGGATCTGGTGTAAGCCACGTTGAGCCGGAAGATTATAGACGGGGCCGCTGGGCGGCGGCCAAGGCTGCTGCTTCTCAGCTTCTTTACCGAGAGGGGCTGGGAGCCAAGAGTCCTGGGCGCTAACTGCTCAGCAGCCGTGGAAGAGATAGTGGGAGCAAACTGCGAGCCTCTGAGCCTCCGACTTGTCCGAATGCATCCTCAAAGTAGGTGCACCGGCACGCCCTCCTCTTGCTGACTATTTTTAAAAGCAGAGTTATGGCAGGTAGGCTGTTTCGCAAACTTGCAGGCAGCTTCTTTGGATCCTGCCTGGGAAGCTCTTTTTATCATCATCATTAGCAGTGGTATTTCCCGGCTTCTGTCCTATCCCACCTAGCACGGGGGGAGCAAAGAAGCTGATGGTTCCTTTTCCTTACTTGCTAACAGTGGGGGCTCCAGCTGCCACAGGTAAACTTCAAATCTATTTTAGATGCATCTCTGATAAAAGAAAAAAAGATTCTTAGGGGAGCCTTACCCACTGGTTCCAGAAAAGGAGGTTTTCCTGAATCTGGTTTGCCTATGAGAGGCTTCCCCGGAAGTCTACTCCCCCACCCCAGGTCATTTGAAAGAGGAAGTAGGTGAGATGGCCTCTCCCAGGAAATGGAAGTGACCAAGTCGACAGGTCACATAGGTGGGTGAGCCTACAACCTGCTGAAGTCCTCAGCAATTCCTAGGGAGGGGAACACCCCTTCTTTCAGCTCCCGACCCCATATTAAAACAAAATGGAAGCCAAGTGGGTTGAGACAGGGAAGCGAATGGGTGGTAACGAAACAAATCAGAGGGGAGAAGCTTAGGGGAGAGATGGAGAAGTCGAAGAGAGTAGAGGATGGCGAGGGGAAAGAGAGGGGCAGGGAGATTATCACAGGAGTGGGGGAAACTGTCACCAACACACCTTTCCCCAACAGTAACCTGAACACAGCTGAGGTGCCTCTGGATAAGCAGGGGCAGGTGCGGGGGGAGGGGTGGGGTGCTGGCAGAGCCGTCCCCCGTTTATGCCAGGGGGAATGGGGGACCGGGTGCAAGGCCAGCGCAGGCATCTGGGGCTGAGGACAGCGGGAACTTGGGGACAGCTGGGGGGGTGGCGCTGTGAGATACAGAAAGAGTGCATGAAGGGGACAAAGACCACGCCATTGACCTCTTTGCTCTTTTTCCCCTTTCCACATCTAACAAATACCATCCCTCCCATTGGGCCCCCTCAATCATCTCCCCAAACCCAGTGAGTGCTCATATACAGCTCCCTCATCTACTCCCTGGAAAATATTTCCTCTCCCACTGTGAGGATTATGTCCCTAAAATCCCCTCTGGTAGACGATTCCACAGCTGTGGACATTAGCCCTCATGCAGCAGGTAAACCAAAGTTCCACGTGAACGCGTAGAAAGCCTCTACATGTTGATGTTCACTAGAGAAATAATGAGAGCACCAAATAAAGACACCAGTCATGAAATTTTGGGTTGTTTTTCTTATATCATCACTTTTTATTCTACTTGTTTTTTATTGTGGTAAAATATACATAACTGAACTTAAAAATAGTCAAGATGGTAAGTTTTATATTATGGGTGTTTTACCACAATAAAAAACTATATGTATAACATCCAGTTTACTATGTTAACCATTTTCAAGCGTACAATTCAGTGCCATTAAGTAATCCACATGACTGTAAATTACTTAATGCCTTCACCGCTACCCATCTCCAGAATTTTTTCGTCTTCCCAAATTAAACACTAACCCCCTTCATCCTCTGCTCCCCCCAAGACCCTGGCAACCACCATGCTACTTTCTGTCTCTGTGAATTTGATTACGCCAGGGACCTCATGTAAGTGGAATCACACAGCGTTTGTCCTTTTGTGTCTGGCTTATTAGCATGTTTTCAGGGTTGATCCATGTTGTAGCATGTATCAAAATTTCATTCCCATTTAAAGCTGAAGAATATTCTGTTATACGTATATACCGCCTTTTGTTTATCCATCCATGTCAGTGGACAATAAGGTTGGTTCTGCCTTGTGGCTATTGTGAACGATGCTACTATGAACACGTGTAGTATGTGCCACTGAGCTGACTCTGACCTAACCCTCGACATGGTGGTATTGGAAGGTTGCAGGTGTAGATACGGTCACGAAGCTGAGGCCCTCACGGTGGGATTAGTGCTCTTATAAGAAGAGACACCAGAGAGCGTGCTTCTCGCTCCTTCCAGCTGCACACACCAACGGATGTCTATTATTTAAGCCACGCAGTTTATGGTGTTTTGTTACAGAACCCTGAGCCGACTGAGACAACCGGTAAGAGCTTTTTTGATTGTAAATGAGAGAAACCCAACTCCAATTGATTTGACCAAGAAAGGAGGCTACATTGGCCTATGAAGTGGAAAAGTTCAGGGCAGGTCAGGCTTTAAGCCATGACGAGATCCAAGGGCTCAAGCTCTGCCCTCAGGACAGACTCTCCCATTCCCTCTTCCTCACACCCTCTCTCTCCAGTGCTTGGCTCTGTTTTCTTCTCTGTTGTCTTCCTTCTCAAGAGATGTCCTCCCATGTGGTAGCAAAGATGGCCACCAGCAGGGGTGTGAACTTGCATTGTCCTCACAGGTAGCAGCTCCAGGAATTAACCAGGACTTCTGTCCTGCCACTTTTCCCCCAGCATGTGTTTCAAACCCCCCAAAAGCCTTCACTGGTCCTGTGTGTTACACACCTTCCTGCTTCCAACCGACCACGCTTGAGAACGAGGACAATGGGACACTCTTATTGGCTACTATAGGTCACATCTTCACCCTAGTGGGGCCCTTCCACTGGCAGCCTCACTCTGTGTGTGTGTGTGTGTGTGTGTGTGTGTGTGTGTGAGTTCCTAAAAGGAAAAGGTAATTTATATTACTTCAAGTAAAGAGAAGGATGACGGGCAGACAGAAATGACAGCTATCCCACTGGGTGAAGTCTCAATAATCGAAGAGGGTGGCATGGAAAACAGAAAGACAAAAGGAGCAGGAAGGAAGAATCAAGGAAAATTTGGGGGACAGCAAAGAAGCGAGTGATTCCTGTTGAGGAAACTTGCACAGGAAAGAATCCTTAACCTTGAATGTGATGAAAACTCTGGACTCTCCTCCAATCCAAATGCACATTTGCTTATGCACATAAAACACTGAAAATAAGTTTGGAGGGTTTATAACCTCCTCCCCAGATGTGGGGGCGGAGCAGGGAAGTACCCCTGGTAATGGAGCAATCCCTAGATGTGGAATCTAGGTATCTGGCAGCAAAGCCAGCTATTGGACCCGAATGGCTGTGGCCAAGTGTGCAGGCACAATGCCCAGGGTCAGAATAAAAGCAGGCAGGGGCCCTGCGCTCCTAGAGCTTCCAACCCCAGTGAGGAGTGAAACAATCAGTGTGAAATTACAAACAAATGTGAACTTACAACTGGGACTCTACAGAGGAGAGTCATGAGAGAGGGATGGAGCTGCTCAGAGAGGTCCGTCCTTGGCTAGAGAAGTGACATTTCACCCACCGAGCTGTGCAGGGTAAGGGCCTTCCTAGCAGAGGAGTTATTTATACAAGAGCCTTGTGTTTGGAGGGAGTTTAAGGGAATGCTGATGGATGCCTTGATACGTGTGAACCAAGAGAATGTCTCAGCTGGGTACGTACTGTGTTTTCAGGTTCTTCTGGGGTCTGTTTTGCAATGCGTTAACAAGAAAGAAATCTGGTTGTAATTTTATGGTTGTAACAGCAGCCCAGGGGCAAACAAATGCATTGCAAAAGGGAAAAACTAGTTTGGTTCATCCTGGTCTCTCTTGGATCTTACAAGAAAAAAAAAACAAAACCTGAAATTCTAAATGCCAGCTCCATTACCAACACTTGACAAAGCTCTGTCCTGTCAGACAAATGGATTTTGAGCACAAACTACCCTGCCACCACCCCATAGCTTGGCACTCCCTAGGTCAGCTCACTCTCCCCTCCTGCCAATCACCTGAGATCAGAACCAGCGCTCTGCCCAAGCCAGGTAAGCTGCAGCTGCTCACCTGCTGGTCTGCTCAGGCTCTCCTGGCTGCCTGCCAGCAAGAGCTTTGCTGGGGAGTTTATTTCCGGTGGCTTCCCTGACTATCCTTCCTTTTTTGGGAAATGGAGTTAAGAGAAATAAATCAAAAGTTATAAGAAATAAATCAAAGTTACAAAAATATCTCTGAAGGAATTGGGGAAAGGAACTTTAAATACCACAATGCCTCTTCAATAAAGCAGGGAAAACACTCCCACATGTCACCAGTTGCAGCCTTCGGTCACCTGCATCTCCTTGACCACTCAGCTGGCCACTCACCCTTTTTACTGATGCCCCTCATATCCCCATCTCCCTTCCTGACTCCAGTCCAATACTTTCATCTGTCCACAAGACATCTTTACCATCCAGACTCAATATGATGAAAACCATATTTTCATGATCTTCTCACCACTTACCACCCACACTAACTCACTCTCCAAAATTCCCCAGTTTTCTCCAGAGCATTACGTTCCTTGCTCTTTTTTCATCCCCTCTATTTGTTCCATCATAAAGTCCTGCCAAGCCTTGTATTAAATCATTTCACAGATTCATTCCTTCCATTTGATTTCTAGACTCAGAGACATCTGGGTTTATATGCCCAGCATGGTGACTAACTTGCTGCGTGACCTTAGGCAAATCACTTAACCTCTCTGAGCTTTTTTATCTGTAAAATGGAGGTAAAAAAATATATTCCTTGCAGGATTGCTGTGAGAATTGAAGCGTATATAAAGTCGCACACTATTGTGAATGAAAAAAGGGCTATGTAAAAAACCTGACAAATTCAGGGGGGTCACACGGCAGGCCTGACAAGTTTGGTGACCGAAAGTAATCACATAAGATGGTCTGATCATAAATTCCTGACGGGGCAGGTCATGGCAGGTGGTCACATCCCAGGCCTATCACTTCCTTAGCAAAGGTCAAACTGTATCTCAAGTGAGCCCTGCCCGTCGTTCCTATACATCTAGGAGAACATACCTTTGAAATGTCATTTTTTTCCCAGACCCCTCGGAGGTACAACGGCTGGCACTGGAACACAAGACCACCAGAGCATGAGACCACGAGACTCCTCACCGTTATCCTGTTGTCTACATACCATTCCATGGGCTGTCAATGTCAAATGTTAGCTGTCCTCTACCCACCAATGTAAAAGAAGTGTGTGTTTCTCTGTTATGCTTTTTATCCAATCCTAGAGATTTCCCCACTTTGCTCTTCCCCACCTCCTTAATCTACCACCAATAATTTTATGTGGACCCTCCCATCCCAACCTACACCTTTTCCTTTAATTCTAATGTATAAAATTTGCTGACAAACTGCTGTTCTCCAGAGCATTTTCTCAGTCTGCTGAGATCCTGCTTCTGGATACATCCTCACAATTTTGGCGCAAATAAACTCATTAAATTTGTCTATAAGTTTGTACACTATAGATGCCTATAAAACATTAGCTCCCTTCCCCGCCGCCCCCCTCTCTCAGAAGCATCCTAGTCTAAGCTCTCCTCCTCACATACCTGGATTACAGCAGTAACTTCCCAAAGGGTCCTCAATTTTCTAATCTTTCTCCAATCCAGTCCCTCCCAAAACCCAAGACCAGAGAAATCTTAAAATATTGTGTTCCTCTGCCCTCTCTTCTGAC
>CM053503.1:3507043-3525002 GCA_028627145.1 Eidolon dupreanum | reverse complement strand
GACCCAGCAATTCCACTTCTGGGTACACACCCAAAAGAATTGAAAGCAGGGTATGAAAGAGATATGGTACACCCATGTTCACAGCAGCGTTCTTCACAATAGCTAAAAAGTGGGAGCAACCCTAACGTCCATCGACAGATGAATGTGTAAGCAAAATGTGTCACATACATACAATGAAATATTATTCAGCCTTAAGAAGGAAGGAAATTCTGACACAGGCTACACCATGGATGAATCTTGACGATATCATGCTCCGTGAAATAAGCCAGTTGCAAAAAGACAAATGCTGTGTGATTCCATTTATATGAGGTAACTAGAGTAGTTGAGATCACAGAGACGGTAAGCGACTGGTAGTTGCCAGGGCCTCGGCCAGGGGGAGGAATGGGGAGGGGGAGGAATGGGGGCTACTGTTTGATGGGCGTGCAGTTTTGGTCATAAAAGATGACACACGTTCCGGGGATGGATGGCGGTGGTGACAGCACCTTATCAATGTATTGAATGCCAGTGGTCTGTGCGCTTGAAAATGATTAAGATGGTAAAGTTTATGTTATGGGAATTTCACCACAATAAGAAAAATGGAAAAAAAAAATTAAGTTTTCTTTCTGGGCAGATGTCGTAGGATCAATTAAGAGCGTTGGGACCCAAACAAGTGTCTGTCTTGTTACCTTGCATCGCGTTAGTCACCATTACTTAAAACACATAAAGATGGGGGAGGGCGTGGCAGTGGAAGTCTCATGCTGGCAGGGGGACAGGGGGCGGCTGGGCCTCTCCACTCAAGGCCTGTAGCACGATGAGCTAAGAGTCTGTTTATTGCTTTCTCAGAATGGGAAAGGTGAGGACAGAGTCGACCCTTTAACTCCTAGAGTGTGACACATACTACCTGGTACGCAGTAAGCATTCAATATATGTTTGCTAAGTAAATGACTATCTCTGCCCCATGGCAGAATGTACCGTTCTAGAGGCCACGACAGTCTCATCTACAGATGTGGCGTCTCCGCTCCCTTAGCCAGTGCTGCGTAACTACCGCTAATTTCTTACTTTCTGTCGTCCTTTTCCTAAGGTGGGAGTGGAGAAGCGTCTTCTGGGCACGCAGACTTTCTCTGGCTCGCCGGCGTCATTTATTAGAGCCCAGCCTGTTTTCACATTCTGTTCTCCTTTACTGAGACAACATTCTTCTAACCGCAATCGATGCCAGCAAAGTCCTGCTTTGATTTAGAAGGCTCCATGTCCCTGGAGGAGTAAATCTAATCTCATCCTATTAAGTAATACTTTTACTAGTTCAAATGCTCCCAGGGAAACTGGGCCTTTCAGTTAGTTCCGGGGTGCCCCCACCCTAGGAGACTCGGCATGCCCCTCAGAGGAGCTGGTGCGAGGCAACGGGTTGAGTTCATTGCCCTCTCTCTCCCTAACTTGAATCCTGGCCCGCACAGGTGTCACGCTGCCTTCTTTGTACCCCTCAAGAGGAAGGCCATGAGAAAACTATTCACACTGCAGCGATAGACAATGTATTACAGCCTCTTAAAAAGAGGTATTGCCATTTTGCAAAACCTAACTAATACATCTAGGCAATTACCATCAATTGCTGCTGCCATTACAAAATGAGAGACAATCAGAGCTGAGAGAAGAACAGCACCACCTAGTCATGCCAAAAAAAAAAAAAAAAAATCAAACCTGAATGTGATCAGGCCTCTACGCCTATGTGATATTTTACAGAAGATCCAGGGGACAGATGAACACATTCAGGTGCCATCACGGCAATGCAGTCGACAATCCATACGGTGGGAAATGCTATACGACTACCAGGCAAGTTTCTTAAATAAGGGACAGAGAGAACTAGACATGTCAACCTATCACAATGCATGGGTCTTATTGATTCTGGTTCAAACAATTTTTTAAAAATTTGAGACAATAACGATGGAAATTGAACACTGACTAGATATTTGATAATATTAAGAAATGACTATTCATCAAGGGAGGTGAAAATAGTAGTGTGATTTTTTTTCCTAAAAAGAATCCTCATCTTTTGGATAGATATCCTTGAGTATTTGTAGATGATTTGATAGGAGGCCTGAGATTTGCTTCGAAATAATTGGGGTAGGAGGGGATGCCCATATCCAGATTATCATTAAGTCCTGTAGGTTTTATCCTCCTAAATATTTCTCAAATTCATCTTTACATTTCTCCCTGAGGCCTCTTCTAACTGGGTTCCTTGCTTCCAATCTCAAATCTCTCCATCCCTCCTCCCTTAGCAACTAGAGCAATCTCTCTAAAACGAAACCCTCCAGTAGTTCCCCACCATACAGGATGAGGCCAAGCTCCCTCAACAAGCCTCTCCAAGATCTGCTCACCTCCCCTTCATCTCATCGCTTGCTGCTCGCTGTCCTGCACATCACACGGACAACCCTGAACCGCTTGGAGTTTCCATATGCACCGTATCTCCTGCCAGCACCGCCCCTTTCCACCTGGCCTGGCTAGTGCCTTCTCCCACCTCTCGTTAAGATTCAGTGTTGGGGTATTACCTCCTCCAGGAAACATTCTTAGTCTCCTTCCTCTCATCCTCACTTTCCACCCCAGGCTGGCTTGGATACTCACTCTGTGTGCATCTCCACCATTTAACTAACCACATCGTATTATAATTATTTGTGTGTCTTCCCACATCCTTTAAACTGTGAGCTCCTTGAGGTTAGAGACCATGTCTTATTCATCCTCAATACCAGTGTGGGGCCAGGTGCTCAGTAGGTGCTCAATAAATATCTGGAACAGGACGATACTTAACACAGATGATTCAGCTTCTGATGGGTGAAAGTGAGACATTAACAAGAATAACTGATAGGGGATGTCTTCCAGGTGTCCTTCAAAACCTGCAGGCCATCACCAACCATGTCCAAGTGTGCAGCCTGCCCTGTGGACTTAATGTTGAATGTCGGAGGTGTCACCGGGATCAGAAGGGTCCAGGGCTTAGTAACAGGAGTTGGAAGGCGCTTCTCTTAGACTTAGTTGGGGAAGCAAACTCGGCATCCATGAGAGTTTGAGGATTTCCTTAAGCAGGTGTCACTAAGTAAAAAGTAGAGTTTACAGTCTATTTTACTTTATGAACCTACTTCTTAACCTGCCTCCCTGCTTCTATAAACCCCCTCCCCACAATGTATTCCTCATACTGGGACTAGAATGACTCTCGTACATGTAATCAGATCCTGAAAGGATGTTTATTACTTATGCCATCATAGAATCAAGGCACAGCGTAAAGCCATTATATATTTCATTATCTCACCGATGTTATTTTGAGATATAAAAAGTGAGGTACTTCGGAAGAGCAGATACTACAGTCTCACCTATTACAATTACGTCTCTGCTGGGTGACCCTGGATAGAAAACTCAGCCTCTCTGAGCCTTAAGTTTTCTTGATAATGAAATGAAGCTGTAATTTTGATAACTTTTACTGTGCTTCCAAGTCTAAAAATTTAAGATTTGATGGTGTTGATTAAAAGTCCAAAACTTTCAGAGTTCTAATTCTTGTGGTTCCAGTATGGATTCCCACATGGTATATAGTCAAAAAATATTGAACTGGACAAAGAAACCAACAATTTCATGCAGGGCTCTGAGGAAACAGGTTGAGGAAGGGTAGAATATCAGGAAAGCTTTCTAGAGAAGGTGACCTTAGAACTGAACTTGAACAGTCAGATGAAGAGTTATCCTAATGGAAAAGGTATGGAAGAACATCTCCCGCTGGGACCAGAAGGTATAAAAAAAGGGGCACGGAACACCTGCCTGGCAGGCTAGACCACGGCCGTGGGACCCCACAGCGCTCCATTATATCCCTGACCAGCCTCTTCATAGTCATTTGCTCCACATCTGTGTTCCGCACTGAATCATGAGCACACAGACAGAGGCCACGTCCCAATTGTTCCCAGAACTTAGCATATATGCCTGGCATGTAGATAGGATACTTAATAAATATAGATCAAATGACACTGGGTTCAAGTTCAGATAAGGTCTTAGTATGGGTCCATCTCCAACCCCCACCAGCCTCTGTGAACAGCCTTCCTTGTAAACAGTGGTTTACAAGGAAGACTGGGCTTGAGAGAGGGGGACATAGCACCACGACTCCCCCTTTACATAAACGACAGTATGTTCTGCTGTTGTTGCAAAAGTAACACCAGTAAAGAGGACCTGAAAACAGGTTTTTTGCAAATGTGGATGTGATAAATGTGTTCATGCTCATCTAAAAGCCATTCATTTGACTTTTTTTTTTTTTTTTTTTGAACAAATGAATAACCATGTCCTGATTAACCCACATCCTGCTGGGTGTAGGTTCTGTGCTCAGTGGCGTAGATCATTTTGGCAGGAGGGTATTAAAACATGCAATTCTCTAGGTACTATCTTCTTTATTCTTTAGTTTTACATCTAATGCAATAAAAGGGCAAAAAGATTCAGCAGAGTGCCAGGGAACCAGCTCTCAGTGTCCCCAGGGGACTCAGAACCACAGTGAAGAAGAGAGAAATTGACAAAGTCAGCGCCACCCAGCACTACCACTGCCTTAACCACACCACGACCTGCAGAGGTTTTGGTTACTATAGCTACGAGCCCATCTCTCAGGGAGCACAACACACCACACAGTAGGCTCCCTAGAAAGGCCAGGCTGGTTAGACGAGATATAGATCTCTGCCTAACTAGAGGTTTTTTTTCCCTGGGAACTTATAATGAATGATGTGACACTCAACAGTGTGAACGTGACAGAACAAGATACAAGGAAAACAATGGGTCTGCTTCCCTTGGACAGAAATAAACAGGCTAGTTCATTAGGGGAGCCAAGAGGAAGTGCAGAGCTGGACCCTGCAATTATCTGTTCATTGTGATACATCTTCAGCCATTGGACACAGCACGCTTCCAGAAGGCACGTGCAGGAGACATGCCAGAGATTAAAAAAAAAAACAAAATCCCTTTCAGATGTGGAACCGCAGCGAGTTTATGTCACTCCATTTTATAATAAGATGGATTTATAACATCCATACGATGCCATTCAATTTCTACTATACTTTCTCACATGTTCTTGAATTTAATCTAATCCTCTGACATCCTTCCGAGGCTATTAGGTACAACACCCTCTCCCATTTATGGAAGAGAAAACCAAACTTCAGATGTCAGGTGATTTGCCAAAAGCCACCCAGAGGATCAGTGAAGGAACTGAAGAAGCAGCTAGGACCTGAACCCAGGTCTCCCAGCCCTGTGTCCAGTGTGCTTGCTACTGCATTCAGTGACGATTTAAAAAATAACTCACTTTTCTGTCTGAGTTCTTGAGCAAACGACTTAGATAAAATGATTTCCT
This sequence comes from Eidolon dupreanum, assembly GCA_028627145.1. NCBI lineage: Eukaryota > Metazoa > Chordata > Mammalia > Chiroptera > Pteropodidae > Eidolon > Eidolon dupreanum. The sequence goes on along the minus strand of CM053503.1, from coordinate 3,519,676 downwards.
AGGAGCAAATACCTCGGCAGAGATCACTGAGCTCACAGAGGGCCATATGAGAAGCTTTGACAAACTGGCATCACGGACCCTTTAGGAAAGCTCTGTGGCGTATTTATCAAGAGGAATCAGATCAGGCTTTTGGCATTTTTTTAGGCTTTTGGCATTTTGGAGAGAAAAAAATGTTGCTAAGGTTATAAGAGGATTTTTTCCCCCCTGAATCTATCCCTTTCCCTCTAAATTTAATTAAATTCTAATATTCATACTGAAGGAACACATTTGTTCCTAAGTAAAATAAAGGATCTCATCCACAGGCATACAAACTGTTAAATCACCGTTGAGGCACACACAGGAAAGATATTACAGTCCCCCAACCTCACTATAGGACCTCTGGACACAGCCAAGGAAAGTAGCCAACACTGACACCACACCTAGGACGTGACATGCCAGGCACTGTTCTGTGCGCTTTCCATATATTAACTCATTTCATCCTCCCCGAACCCTAGGATTAAACTATTATCGTTTTGACTTTGCGGATGGGAAAACCAAGGCGAGCAGCTTGCCCGAGGTCACACGGCCAGTATGTGGCAGAGCTTAGATTGGCACCTGAACAGTGAGGGAGCCAGTCCAGGTCGTAACCATGAGACCGAGTGTGAGATGTCTTTGGCTCTTCTTCCCAAGGGAGCAGTTTGGAGAGAAGACTTCGGGGTTTCCTCCCCACCCCCTCTCTGGCTCTAATGTGACAAGCCAAGGTCCCCAGCACCCCAGGACTACATGAACAATGGGGTAGGCCATTAAAAGTTATGATTCGCAACTCATGTCATAACATGGGAGACTGTTAATCTGATGTAGTGACAAAAATAGGATGCAAAACTGCCCATTATCCTATGACTTAAAACTATAATTATGTACATCTCAATCCTAGTTTTATACATACACACACACCAATGCACAGACAAATAAATGAGAAATACACTAGAGAGTAACAAGGGTTGTTTTGGGGTGGTAGAACTCCGTGCAGTGTTTTCTTTCATCTGTTTATGTAATTGGCCCAAGTCGTCTTCATGAAGAATTTTGTAAAATGAAGGTGTGAAATTTTAAATCATGTCACGATTGGGAATAATTTTGGCAAAACTCGCCTGGGAGTAAGGAATGTGGACTAGAAAAAAATTTTAAGTTCAGATTGCTGTAACAGGATGGTTGTGGAATATGGCATCAGATGGGGCTAGCTGGGGAAGAAAGCATACTAAGGGGACCCAAGGATTGCACATAACCCTGCTGTCATTCAGCGGATGACACATTTACTGCAGTGGGTGGTGTTGCGAGGTGTCATGTGACCCCAGTCACACGTGAGCCAGGAAACCCCAGTCTTCTTTTTTTGCTTAGAGTTAAACATGTTTCACACAAGTCACAGACAGCAAGCACATCTGTGACTCTCACGGCTGAATCCCAGTTTTCCTCCTCACCTTTCTGCCCATTTGGCTGGAGCCAGAGGAAGGGAAGTGGAAGAACACAAGCTGGCGCCTGTGCTCTGCGACTGATCTAGTTCTGTCAATACGTGCTATTTCTTTTCCAAATAAGCTCATTGCCGAGACAGGCTTAAGCTCGGGAACATTATCGTCTGTATAACTCAGTATCATCTTTAATCCAAACTAAGAGCTTCCTGGAATATGCAGTGAGACAGGATACAGTCTGTTCTCTGGAGGTATCTACCCACGAAGAAGTAACCACGGGAATATTTATAGACGCTAAGTTTTAAGTATATAAAGGTAAACAATCTTGTACTGCTGGTTATCTTCCAAAATAAACTGCAAGCTTCTTAGAGCTAGGATTGCTTCGCATTTTTTCAAACACCCTGCAGTATTTTCATAATGCCTTGACTATAGCAATGCTCTATATCTGGTAACTGTTTTGGGCGGGGAAGTTACATGTCACCCCTAAATCTATATAGCTCTGTTGCCTACTTAGCGGGCAGGTGCCTCTGCCCCCAGGTAAGTAAGGTGCTTCCTCTCTGAAGATGATACAGTCAAGGTGACCTAACTTTACCTTGGCTGCTAAAGGACTATGGGAGAAAAGTAGTCTCCGATCACTCTGGGAAACACCAACCCCAACCCAGGAGAGGCCTGACTGAAGTCAGAAGAGCAGTGCATTTCACAAGGCAATTCTAACCTAAGATTTCAGGATTTCTTTTCCTTAGAAAGGGATATTTTTTAAAATGTGCCCTGAAATTCCTCAATAAAAAAGCTAGATGAACATTATTTAAGAAATGAAGACTCAAAAACATTGGATGACTATGTAGAAAATAAACCGATTTAAACTCATAGAAAGGGATGGTTAGGTTATACACCACACTGTTGATGGTAGTTATTTCTCGGTGGAGGGCAGGTAAAAGGTGTACACTGGTATTGGACGAAGGCTGTAGTACCAGAATGTATTCACGTATAACTTTTGACAATAAAGAGGGAGAAAGAAAAATTGAGGGGGAGAAGAGGCCATCCTCATCTGTAAGGAAGGCTGTGAGATGTGTTACTATTTAACTGGGTACCTAGTCACCATTCAACAACACAGACGCCCTGTTACTGAGGACGAAAGGGGAAATGGTATCAGTGAGCAGCAGAGCAGTCTCTGCTTCAGGGAAGGAAAAACTCAGGCAGAGAAAAGGAGTCATAAACAGCACGGGGTGGCTGGAGGCTCAAGTGACACAAAGAAGTCATGCTTAAAGAGGCAGAGAGGGACTAGATAATAAAAGGTTTTGGGTTTATCACCTAGGCCAGCAAGACCCTTGCTGACCAATCACTTTAGACCTAAGTCTAAAAGACTCTGAATCTATAAGCCCCTGATAACGCTTGGGATTTGCTTTTTTTTTAAAAAAAAAAAGCTCTCCAGGTGAATCTGATTTAGAGATTGGCTTGTTCTAGAGGCCAGTGGTTCTCAATCAGATGGTTTCTACTCTTCAGGGGACATTTGGCAAGGGGTGGCTATTTTTGATGGTCACTGGGGGATGTATGCTACCAACCTGTAGTGGGTAAACACTAGAGGTACTGCTCAACACCCTACAATGCACAGGACCGTCCACAAGAAAGAAAGAATTATCTGGTCTCTAGTGCTGCTGAGAAATCCTGCTCCAGGCAACGAGAAGTCAGTGAACAAGTCCCGCTGAGGGCTCTTTGTTTAAGGCTCTGGAGCTTAAAATGTAGCTACACGGGTGAGATACTTACCCACAAAGAAATAACTATAGGAATGTTTCTAGATAGCAATTTTTAAGTACATAAAGGTAAACAAGTGCCAGAAACTGTTCTAGGCACTAGGGATACAGCAGTGAACTAAACAAAGTCAAAGCCTTTAGTCTCAAGAAGCTAAAACTGGAGAAAACAGGCTGTGAGCAGATAAATAAATAAATACATAATAAAATATCAAGTAGTGATAAGTACTACTCAGAAAACAAACCAGGCTAAGGGAGTAGGGAGTCGCCGGTGCTCCTTTAGATAGAGTGGTCAGGGAAGGCCTCTGAAGAGATGACACCGAGCAGTATTGGGTGATGTGACAACATAGGAAAGTGGCAGAAGGAACGGCAAGTGCAAAGACCCCAAGTCAGGGACTTGCTGGGGTCTGATGAGTGTGGCCAACATGGTCAAAGTTCTGTGTGTGTGTGTGTGTGTGTGTGTGTGTGTGTGTGTGTGTGAAAGAGAGAGACAGACAGACAGAAAGGGAGAGACAGAGAGAGGCGGCGGGGGGGAGGAGAGGGAGAGAGAGCTGCTGAGGTTAGAGGCAGCCAGGGGGTGTGATCATACAGGGCCTTGGGGGCCATGCAGAGGGCTCTGGACTTTATTCTAAGTTTGCTGGAGGTCACTGTTGAGATGAGGATCTGGCTCATATAAAAGGATCTTTCTGGTTCCAGTGTTGAGAAGAGAATGCAGTGTGTGTCCGGCAGGGGTGGGATGGGGGGCACGTAAAGGCAGGGAGATCAGCTAAGAAGCTCTTGTGGTTTAGACAAGAGTGACGGAGGCTTGGACCTGGTGCTAGATGTGAAGAAGAGATGATAGGATTTCCAATATATTCTGAAAGGATCTGTTGATAGTGGAGTGAGGGAGAAAGAATATTTCCAAGGTGTTTGGCCTGAATAACTAAGTGAATGGTGATGCCACTCAGAGGTAAGGAACACCGGGAGTGAAGCTGATTTGTACAGAGGAATGGAGACCGAGTTTGGATGTGTTAAGTTGTAGAAGTCCACGAGACAACCAAGGGGAACATCTTTGTTGCCTGTTCCACCATGATCAATGTTTTCTAATCCAATAAATGGTACCACCATCCACCCAGAGGTACTGGTCATCCTTCAATCACCCTTCTTTGGTCAAACCAGATATCGGACACTGGGACAACTACTCTAAGCTGAACTTTCTAAATGTGTAAAAAAAAAATATCACCACCTGCCTCCTAACGTTATTATGAAGACTGAATGAGGCAATATGTATAAAGCATCTCGTATAGTGTTAATTTCCCCTAAAATGAAAGATAAGCCCTAGATAAAGAGGGCAGGCAACTGGATATATTCAGACGACAGTAACCTAGACGGTGACAGAAAGTAAATCCATGTCCTAGGAGGAATGGTACAAGGAAAAAATGGAAATGTTTAATAAGAAGAGAAGATCCCTGGGCACATGGCGGCTGTCTTTAAAGATCAGAAGGGTCATCACTGGAAAAGTTGCATGTCTTTTTGGTTCTAATGGACCAGAAGATAGAAACCTTAGGGAGACAGAATTCAGCTCAGTACCTGATGATGAATTAATTGTAAGTGTTCTGAGTGTGCTTAAAAGTGTATTTTCTAATTTGGGGGTAAAAAAAATTATAAGATATCGCTCAAATAGTCTTTAGTCTATCTAATTTTCAGAAGGAGCTATGTTAAGGTCTCCATGTGATTGTAGCATCTGTCAATCTCTTTTCGTAATTCTGACCACCTCTGTTTTACGCCTTTGAGTCTCTGCTATTAGGTGCATCTTGGTTTAAGACTTTTATCTCTTCCTGGTGATTTATCCAGTTTACTGTCACCTCATGACATTTCCGATCCTGAAAAATGCTTTTTCCTTTAACATCAACTACCTTTCCAGTGGTTTATATTTGCTTGGTATATTTATTTCCATCTATTTCCTTTGTATCTTTCTGCTTTATTTTAGTTATGTCTTACTAACCCTATCTTTCTCCCTAAAAGTAACAACTGTCTTGACTTCTAATACTGTTTTTGAAATTTATATAAATGGAATCCTATCTTAAGTCAAGTTTTGTGTCTGGCTTCTTTCATTCAACTTTAGGTTGTTTTGATTTTTTTTTTTTTTTTTTTTTTGGCTGTTATGAATAAGGCTGCTATGAACATTCATGTAGTGGAGAAGTAAGAGAAATAGGAAGAGTTCAACTAATGAAAACCAACTAGGAATTGGCGATGAGATGGAGGGTATTAGAAGCCTATTCACATATTGAGCTGAATTCTGTCTCCCTAAAAATAATAATTTTACTTATGATATGGTAATACCTCACACTTGACAGCGATTCATTTAGAATAGAGCTGAGAACCTAGGAAACAAGAATAATTTAAATAGCCAAAGTATTGGAAAGTTCATGTACTTTATTCACAAGAGAATTTCTTCCTCAGTTTATTTGTTCTCATTTTACAAAAACTTATAAATACTTGGTTCTCAGCAGATTAGAAGTTGCCTATTATGAGAGAATGCGCTCAGAGGCAGGCAGGTCAATAAATGTGCCAATTAACAACAGGGACAGGACAATCTGTATTTGTAAGGAGCAGATGCAGAAGTGCAAAATGCACAGCTATTTGGAGTGATTCTTTGAAGGGCCAAACTATCCAAAAATCTCCCAAAGGCATTGCCATATTATTAGCCAGCATGGTAACTAACACAGCAAAATTATGTCCAAGCTTTAAAGCAATAGAGCAATGATCAAATTACATGTATTCTATGTTTTCAGTGGCCAGGGATGTTTAGCATTTTAGAAAGATTTCTGTACAAATAGTTAAAATACAACAAAGCAGTAAATAAAAACATTTTAGTGCATGAAGAAGTAGCATGGCAAATGATGCTGGAAAAACAGTATGTTAGTGCACTATTACATATTCCCGAGAATGACTAAAAGTGCTGAGTGCAGAGAAGATGCTCAGTCCGAGCTATCTGACTGACTGTGAGCCAAGAAACAGTGGAGGGAATCCACAGAAACCCAGAGCGAACATCATGCTTGGTGGTGAAAGACGATACGCTTTCTCCCTAAGATCAGGAACAAGACAAGACTGCTGCTCTCACCACTTCTAATCAACATTGCACTTATAGGTCTAGCTAGAGAAATTTGGCAAGACAAAGAAATAAAAGGCACCCAGATTGGAACTGGAGGAAAATAATAAAATCCTCTGTTTAGATGACAAAATCTTGCATATAGAAAATCCTAAAGAATCCAGTAAAACATTTCCAGAATAAATGAGTTCAGCAATGTTGCAGGACACAATATCGATATACAAAAGCTAACTGTATTTCTATTCACTTGTAACAGACAATCCAAGAATGAAATTAAGAGAACAATTCCATTTATAATAGCATCAAAAGAAAATAGGAATAAATTTAACAAGAGTATAAAAATTATACTCTTAAAACTACAAAACATTGTTGCAAGAAATTAAAGAAGTCATAAATGAAAATGACATTTTATGTTCATAGAGTTAATCTTGTTAAGACATCGATATTTACCAAATTGATCCACAGATTCAAGGCAAAGCCTATCAGAATCCCAGATGACTTCTTTGTGCAGACAAGCTAACAGAAGCAGCTTTTTAAGAAAAATTCAAATGAAATATTAAGGGACCCCAAATAACCAAAATAACCATTGTCTATCTCCCTCCATTTCAATACAAGTCCCACAAGAGCAGGAACTTCATCTGTCTTGTCCAAAATGTATCCCTATTACATAGCAAAGTGGCTGGCCCGTGGCAGATGCTCAAAACTTATTTGTTGACTTCTTGATTAGCTGAGTATCCTTGGTACAAGGCAACAATATTTGTTAAGTGGCATTATCACATCTCACTGTTAGGTACTGAAACTCAAAAATGAACCCTACATTCCAGGAATGGGAGACGGGGTGGACAGGTGAACAAATAACAACATAATATGATAAGGATGACACCAGCATTTTTGTTTTAATCACGTAATATTTTTTTCTGCTTACAAGCTGCTAAGCTTACGCATTTATTTTTCAGCTCCCTCTCCCTATCCTTATTCAGTTAAGACTCAGGTAGGAATACATGTTGCACTTTGTATTTAATGTGGTAAAATTACTAAGGCACTAAATCTTAGGGAAGCTATGTCTTACTTTTTGTCAAAATACATGTTACCATAGGGATTGTGACTCTAGGTACTCTGGTTTAGACAAACCACAATTCAACACACTACACACACACCATCTCCCTCAGTACATATACTCATTGGACTTACAGAGTACTCATAGTAATGCCTGGGACATAGTAATGATGATGAGGATTCAGAACTCTTAATCTACTGAAGGAGGGAGGTAAGTGAACAGAAAATACAACTTAATGTGAAAGGTACTTGGTAGAGCTCTACCTAGGGGATTGTTTCAAAAACTACCAAAGAAACAAAAAAGCATACAAAGGCCTCTTTGTGTTAGGGACCTCCTTACCTAAGCTTGACACTCATGTGAGGGGCCCATTCTTTTTAACACGGTCACCACTAAGTAAGTCATACTTTAGGGAAAGACATGGGGACTCATAGACTTGAAAGAGTTAAATTCCTAGCAAATATGTCAACCAGGTAGTGAAAATGAATCTATTTTTTTTTTGAATGCCTGCACACTGAATCTACCTTCTATTTTTGAAAAAAAGAAAAAAGAGAAAGAGAAAAATAGTACTGATAAGCTTTTGAATTTATTTGCAAAGTTGCTTATTAAACTAAACAATCAAAACCACCAAGGGACTATAACATATCTATGTGTAACTTTGGGTCGCTTGGCGTATTATACCCAAGTTGCTTGAGTAATAGGCTCACTTCTTCTAGGAGACAGGATGGTGCTGTGGGACAGGATGGGACTTGGTCAGAAGACCTATTTTCAGTCCTACTCTGTTACCGGCTGTGTAACTGTAAATAAATCATTTAACCTTTCTGCACCAGTGTCCACACCTATAAAATGGATATGTCATTTGTCCAATTCATCTCAGAGGTATGAGTACCAAGAGAGACAACAGATGCCAGAATGTTTTTATAAACCACAAAGCACTATATAAAGATTAATTATTATTCATATCTGTATGCCAGTGCTTAGCAAGTGCCTGGTACTAAGGTATTCAATAAACATTTGTGAAATAAATTAATATCTCAACTGCTCCCGGAGTGCAGATCAATAAGAGCTCTAGTTGGCGACAATATAAAAGCCACAACAGTTATAATATTTATTTCGAACAGTGTGGATTTACCTGTTTACATAAAAACCACTTGTTTAATAAGGATTCGAATTGATTTTTAAATATATGCATTGTCCAAATGCCTTCTACCTCTTCTGCCTCCTGCTCTGCCTTTTAATCATTTTCCTGCCTACTGGCACTTCCAGCAGAGAATAAACAGAATTATTCAACTGTGAATCAGTCAATTTTGCCAGTTTTTATTAGTGTCAATAAGGACCAGTAAAGAGATGGATGCTACTGGCCAAGAACTGGGTCCTTTGTTTCTCTGACTTTAATTTCTATAGATATTGAGAGCTATTGGCTCTATTACCTGGCAAGAGAAGATTATAAATCATGGATGACAAATTAAAAGTATAAGTATATGCTCAGGAAAGGAAAAAGTAAAAGAATATGATTTCAGCAAAAATACGGCTTACTCCATTCTTTGCTTATATAGATTAAAGGGTGCTCCAAGGTAGTGGTCCGCCAAGTTCAAGCCACAGTTCCTATTCAGATTGCTCGAGTCTAAGAATGCTTCTTTTTTTAATTGAGAACTTCACCAGGCATCTCTGACAGCAGTGATTTATAACAAAGATGATACAGGAAGACAACTGCAATGCCCTCTGGCGGCCTGAAGGTTTCTCCATATTTGCAATTGTAAAATTAAAAAAAAAAAAAATACAGCTATTTTCTATCAAATAGGAGCTCACTTATAAATTAAAAAGTCAAAAAGATAAGCCATAAAAATCTTCTTTGATTTTCATGACCATCATAATCATAAAGCATTTCTACAGACACTTGCCTAATGTACCTGCATGTTCATGGTGATTCAAAAAATGATTAAAAGCAAGTCCTTGTTCTCTGGAATTTGCCATCTAACAAAAGCACAGGAATTCAGATGCAGATCTGGAACCAAAGCTTGAAGGAGAAAACACAAGTACATGGGCTTTGGAGCTTTTGTAAGATTAAATAAGAACATACATAAAGCACCTAGTATGGCAATTGGTACATAGTAGGTGCTCAATAAATGGTAGCCATTATTTATTATTATTACTGTTATTATTATTATTATTATTATAGCATGCTCATATTTATTAATCTCAGCTACCTGCTGGAAGTTATCTAATTACTCTCAGCTACCTGCTGGAAGTTAGCTGTAAACTCCTATAATGCTTTTAATGTGCCTCATTTAATACTATTTCTTAGAATGGTGAGAATTAAATGAAAAAGCCCACAAAGCCATTCCTTGGCACACAACAATGCTTCCTCCCTATCACACTCAGAATGGAATTTCTCTTGTCAAAGCAGTGGTGAAGAGAGAAATAAAATGTTTATGTAGTCTCAAGTGACAATGAAAGTAAAGAGATAGCGTGATATTTTCATTTAATAACATGTTGCTGCATATCTTTTGACCCAGTAACTTGATTACTGGAAATTTTTCTTAGAGAAATAATCAGAATAGTATAAAAAGATGTATATACTAAGAATTTTATCATATTATTTATAATAGCAAAAAACTGGAAACAAAAAGTCCATTAACAGGAGTCTAAATAATGATGCATTAACACAACACAATTCTATAGAGCAACTAAAATTATGATAGATATTTATTGACATCAAATTGTATTTGAGATGAAAATTTACAAAGTTAGGCATAGTTTGATCTCATTTAAAAAATCCTACCTATAAATAAATCCGTGTATGTAATCTGTGTATATATACATTTAAACAAGTCTAAAAACAAAGATACTGAAATACTAGCAATGATTTCTGGGCAGTAGAACTATAGGTATATATCTATACACATATATATATATAGGAATATATCTTTATTTTCTTCATTCTTTTCTATATTTTCTAAAGCTTTTATAATGAGTGTATTGTAATGGAAAAAAGCTATAAGAAAAATTTTAAACCAAAATAAAAAATACGGATATCTCTAAGCAGCACAAACGAGTAAAAGATTATTGAATAGAATATCAGGAAGTCTAAATTCCTGTTTTTGACTCCCAATCCTTTGCTATGGGTCCTGAGCTAAATATGTGTCTCTTCTTTCCTATCTATACAGTATGAAAGTTAGTAAAATAAATCTCACAAGAAAGAATAAAATAAGAATGTGTGAGGAAAAACCTGTAACTATCATACCTCTAAATTGCAAATTTAAAAAGAGGACTTTCTTAATTTTTAAATCCCCCTTCCCTTACATTTTCACTGCTTTTATAATTTTTAATACGCTAACAAATGCATGATAAAGTACTCAGGGTTTTAGCCTCAACTAGGCTCTGAACTACTTTCCAAGTAAACATTTTCACGTTGATAATTTACAGATAATTAAGATAAGTTACAATTCCAGACCTTGACAGTCACAGCCATTCACAGTAAGCCTCAACTGCTCTTGGTGGCTAATATTCATAGGGCTAAAACTAAATGATTCATGTTATGTCTCATTTTCAAAGTGTATTTAAAATTAGATTTTAAATTCACAAAGTACAGGGAACGTATCTTCTTTCTTTAGACCCAAGTCTAACGGTAGACAAAACTGTTAAGTAGGACGGGAGTTCTGCTCCGTCACCTCATCTCCCTGCTGCTGGCTCAGTGGCCGCACGCTCTTCCCCCTCCCCCATTCCACCATGTGTTCAACTCAGAGGAGTCAAACCAATGTGCAAACAATAAAGCTCTATCCTCTTTCTACTTTGCAAATGTTATTTACTTCCTCTGTCAAGAAGGTTCTACACCCACCACTTGGTGTGTTCCTAATTTGAATGTTGCCTCGTGATGACAGAAACCCCAACCGAGTTGGGCCCTGCCTCTCCATGCTCTCAAAGCAACTCTGAACATTTACATTTCTCATCAGAACTCATCAGTGGTAGAATTCAAATTGTTTTTTTGTCTGACTCCCATGCTGGAAAACGAGCCACATTAGGACAGAGACTGAGTATTCTTCTGGATAATCCCAGCAATCAGCATAGCGTTTAGATGTGGCAGGTAATCAAAAATGATTTCTTAAATAAATGAATAGAATGTTATTCCTGGAATAGGAATTTACAATTATATATGATCCTCCATATAACACCCACATAGGAATCACCTACTTGGCTGGCCATCTACTCTGCTAGTGGGTTCCCCGTAACGAACGCAAAATAAGAATGAAATACACATGAAAGAATCAGATAATTGATACCACTAAGGTAGACAATTTTGGTGACTCCAATGAAAGCAAAAAAAAAAAAAGAAAAAGAAAAAAAAAAACACAGAATATTTAAAGGTAAAAAAAGCCAAGCAACTAACAAAATAAAATATACTTCAAAGACGTGTGAACTAATTAAAGAAATGTGAAAAATCTCACCACCACCAAAAAAATACCAGAGCACAAGAATTCTAAAAACATTGTAAACGCCTAATTAACAGACTGATTTGACTGGAGAAAGGTCACCACTGTCTTTAGTCAAAAACACTCATGCAACAACTGAGTGCCTGTCACGGAATGAGACAATCTGCTCCATGAGAGACTCATTTCCTGCCCTGAAAGAACTTGATATCTAGGAGAAGACAGAGATACAGCTGGACTACTGCAATCCCAAATATAATGAAACAGGTGCGACCACAGACGCAGCACAAGTATCACAAGTATCACTGGGGGGCAGAGGGAGCAAAGCTCCAGAAAGGCAGGAATTCACCAGGAAGAGTAGGAAGAGATTCCTGACACTCTGGAAAGCATAAAGAAAGGCACTGAGGCAAGAACACAGCATGGATTCAAGGAGCTACTTTGGGTACAGAGGCCACAGGCTTCCCTTGAGTCTTGTGGTATCATGTCCGGGTACAGACAGTTCATTACAGAAAGAATCACACATTTTCAATCATATGTCCCTCTAGATTGTAAAAGGGACACACACACAAGCTTAGAAGGCTTATTTTTAAGGACATCTGAGGGATGTAGAAAGTTCTGGAGTCAACATAAATTTTATCCTGACACCCATTCTTTAGGTACATGACCACAGATAAGTTACTCTTTAAGCCTCAACTAACTCATCTGTTAATGGGAATCAACTTCATATACTTAGTTATTAAAAGGCTATCAAGCTCTATGTAAATCAATCGTGCCTGGCATTTCCTAGGCACTCACTTCTACCATGGAGGTTCCATTACCCACTCTCATGATTAGTTCCAAACCGAGTTTTCCTTCTCTTTTTGTGTCATTA
>CM053503.1:3350598-3506543 GCA_028627145.1 Eidolon dupreanum | reverse complement strand
GAGGGAAAAGTAATTGATGACATAGGACTCCCAGTTTTTTTTTCAGAGGTTGTTTTAATACATTAGCTCATCTTTCCTTTGAAAGAAAAATTTTTGTCTTGGTTTCTATAATTGAAAACAATCAAATTGGGTCAGGGGCTTTAAGGCCTCTTGAACTGTAAGGTGAGTATGAATCACCTGCAGATCATGTTAAAATGCAGAACGTAATTCAGATGGTCTGGGACCGCATGTCCAACGAACTCCCAGGCGATGTCAAGGCTACTGCTTGACACACAACATTGAGTATCAGAACTCTAACGAATGTTTCCAAATAGAAATAGCCTCAATCAGATGTTTATTCTCAAAAAATACAGGCTCTGCCAAGAGTTTGCAAAGGGAGATAATATTCTAGAGCCTAAACAAGGTATCCGCTCTCTCTCTCTCTTTTCTGTGATATTTACCAGCTGGTTGTAAACCCAATGAAATATCTTAATAAAGGGCATGTCCACTGTACTAATAATTTATTAAGGCTTGACTGGGGCATGTATGGATGAACATAAAATTTCAACCCTTTTGTAATAAAAGAGTTGATTCAAAATACATATTTTTAAATTATTTCAAATACTAATGAATAAATGTTTACAAATAGTTTATGAGAATCATTTGGGATTAATAATTTTCATTTCTTCCACAAAACAAATAGCTCATGTACTAAAGAAGACATCTTTCCTTAAGAGGAAGGAAAAAAAAGCCCAACAAAAATAAAATCATGCCTACAGCACAGTCATAATATCATTTTTAGTGAGGAAAATACCAAGATTAAGACATAAAAAAGTGTATAAGGAGAATTACATGGTATTAAATTCATCCCAGAACCTGGGGGAGGGTTCAGAGAAAGAGAACAGCTGGTAAATTTAAGAAAGATTTTAACTGGAAAGATTACTCATGAGGCCAATAGTCCATTCTCCTTAAGAAAATCAATTAACCCCCACAAACTTTCGATTTTAGGTTTTCAAAGATGCTTTCCTTTCATGTGACCAATCTCTTCTGCAAAACTCAACCAACCGTCATAACAATTAAGTTGGTGATAGGTTCAGCTGGCTATACCTTATGTTTACCCTTAGATGCTTTTGAAGCCAGTGAGGGTAAAATTCACAGTGGAAAGAGCAAGAGTAAAAGGAGAATCACTTGTCTTCACACGGAAGGAAACCCCCTTCGTGAGCGTCTTTCCACACTTTGCAGGGTGGTGTCTCAATGCTTGTGTGCACTCTTCAGCCCCATAACTGTGAAGGTAGCAGCCGTCAGTTTCTCATAAACAAGGAACATGAGAGCAGCCGTGAGGACTGTCTGTAGCAGTTTCGCTTCAAGGCCTTTGTAGAGTCCCATGATCCCAAAACGCCTAAAAAAAAAAAAAAAAAAGGTTTGGAAAAAATAAGTTTTCTTTATAAAAGTCAACTCCTCCTCGATCAAAGAAATACAGCTACTTGGCAGTTTTATCCTTACGATCAAAACAAGCAATGGAAGTTTTATATATTAACAGACTTCTTTTGTCAAAGTACTTACCATCTTTAAAGGTATTTGGGAACTGTTTAAAGTTTAGCATTCATGAGTCATCAATACTTTGTCTTTATAATCACCATTAATTAGTGAAATGCTGACAACACCCCAAATCTAGGATGCAGACCCTAAAACCTACTAAAACCATCTTAATGTCAAAATCTGAGCTCTACCTAAGAACTTTTAGATCTTTAATGTTTCCTCAACTCAGTTATTTCAACTTTACAGTCCCTCAATGGTAAGAAAGCTGCAAATTGGTTTAGATCATTAGTCTCAAAAGAACTAGGCAAGGTGACAGAAATGAAAGCTACCTGATTCTCAGTCTTCCCATACATTTGATCTTCTAACCGAGTAGTTCTCAAATTTAGCGCATGTCAGGATCACCTGAAGGGCTCGTTAAACCACAGATTGCTGGGTCACATCCCCAGAATTTCCGATTTATTAAGTCTGGGATGGGACTCAAGAATTTGCATTTCTAATCAGCTCCCAGGTGACCAGGTGCCAGCCTGGAAGCCAGTCCTTTAGAGCCACTGCTCTAACCATAGAGAAGAACGCTTTAGCTCGAACCAGGCGTTCTAAGTAAATGACCTCTCTCCAAAGCTATTTGTTGAGAGTAAATTAATCTCATGCGCTAGTGCATTGGCAACTCCAGGCCTAAATACAGCACGAACACTGAGAAATTACAGCTAATCAAGTGCTCCATGTAGACATTTTTCTGTATCTTATATATTTGCTATGTGTGAAAACCTATTATTTGGAATGAATTATGTGATAAAAAGGAATAAAAAGCTTTGACCCATGAATTTCTAGTTCATTAACTAACGTGAATTATGTTCCCTCAAGAAATCCACCTCAGTGTTTCTCAAGGCGAGGTCTGCTATGAAATAACAGAAAATGCAGATGTTCCCGGCCCAGAGCTCCCAACCGTTGTAATTACTCGAGTGATAAGAGCACTGGAAGCATCTCTTGCTCTAATATTTGCTCTCTGACCCTGGTTCCTGACACAGAGTTCCTAAAATCTCTTGGAATATCCTGCGTAACTGCAGTGTCTTTTGTTGTAATGAGGTGACTCTTGGGCTCCTGGATGGGGGATGGTCACCTGAAAGGTTAGAAACTTGGCACTTTCAGCCCGATCCCCTATTCTCCAGAGAGGGGAGAGGGGCTGGAAATGGAGTTAATGATGGATCATGACTGTGTGATGAAGCCTCCATAAAAAACCCCAAAAGCATGCAGTTCCAAGAGCCTCCAGGAGGGTGAATACACCCATGTACCAGAAAGGTGACGCACCCCAAGTCCACAGGGACAGAAGCTCCTGTGCTCAGAACACTCCCAGTCCTCACTCTATGTATCTCTTCTATCTGGCTGTTCACTTGTACCCTTTAATATATCCTAAGGACTTCTCTGAGTTCTGTGAGCTGTTCTAGCAAATAATCGAATCCAAGGGAGAGGAGGTCACAGGAACCTCTAACACGTAGCAAAGTCAGACAGAGGTTGTGGCTAACTCGGGCACCTACTACTTGCAATTAGCATCTGAAATAGGGGGGAGTCTCATGAAATTGAGACTTTAACCTGCAGGATCTGATGTTATCTCCATGTAGACAGTGCCAGAACTGAGTTAAATCGTTGGACACCCATCTGGTGTCATGCAGAATTGCTTAGTGTGGAGAAAAAAAACCCCACACATTTGGTGACCAGAAGTGTCAGAGAGAAGTGTTCTGTGTGAGTAGTAAAGGAGAGATACCCAAGAGTGTAAGTTTTCTTTATATAGACTCACATCAGGATCGCCAGGGTTTGTTTAGAAATGAAGACTGCAAGGCCTTAGCCCAGAGGGGAGCATGAATTTATATTTTAACAAGCACTTCCAATGATTCTTGACCAGTCAAAAGTTTGGAGAGGCCTGGCACGGTCCAGTGCACCGTGTAATATGGTAGTTACTAACCATGGGTGGCAATGAGAATTAAATTTTAAAAATTCAATTAAAAAAGTTTCTCAGTTGCACTGGTTATATTTCAAGTGCTCAATAGCCACATGTGGTCAGTGGCAACCCTATTGGATGGTGCAGAATAGAGTCATAGCTATAGAATTTTCCAGTAGATGAATGGTCTTCAGTCATTCAATGCTCAGTTCCTGAGTGATTACTGAGCATCTGAGTTTGAACATCTCGCTTTGCCTCTGTCCGTCTAGTGTCTGTTTCATGGTCTGCAACAATGGGAATAAGTCACCCTTCTATACTCTCAAGGCTGAGTGAGAATCAGACAAGATAAAGGATATAAACACACACTGGATTTGAAAATCACATGACCCTTTAGATTTCTAGTCAACACTACCTTCTTAACTTTCTTATTAACTACACCATTCCTAGCTCTCACAGTGCTGGTAGAAAAAGAAGCTGGTGTCACTTTTTGGGGTTAATTTGGCTATGTCAACATTTTACATGTTTAAACTCTTTAACCAGGTATTTCCACGTCAAAAAATTTTCTCTACAATTATAATCACTCAGGTTGACAAAGCTAAATTTACAGGCTATTCATTCAGCAATGTTTGTAAAGACAAAAGCCTCGAAAAAACACTAAATATCTATCAATAAATGTGTTGGTCAATAAATTATAGTTGTATAACAGAAGACAAGGCAGTCACTATAAAAAATACAGATATTGATGTGAAGAATTATTTGTGATATTAAATTTATAAAAAGGTTAAGCTGCAAAACAGTATTACCATATGAAACCACTTATATAAAAATAAACACCCAAATATATGTTCAATATAATATTTTGGAAACATATACCCTTAACTGTTGACAGTGACTATCTCTTGAGAAAAAGAAGAGAAAACAGAGTAAGTATTCATGTTTTTATAGATTTACTAAAGTTAATTGACTTCAACTTGATGAGTTTTGAGTGATGTATATACCCACGAAACCATCTCCATATTCCAGATGGTGAACTTGGCCAACACCCCGCAAAGTATCTCCATGTCCCTTTATAATCATTCCCTCCCTCCACCTACCCTGACCCCAGGTGGCCACTGATCTGCTTTCTGTTTTTACAGATTATTTGCATTTTCTAAGTTTCACATAAGTGGAACTAGAGACCATGAATTCTTTTTGTCTGACTTCTTTCACTCAGCATAATTATTTTGAGATTTATCCATGTTGTTGCACAAATCAATAATTCCTTCATTTCTGAGGAGTATTCCACTATACAGATATATCATAATGTATGTGTCTATTTACCCGAAGATGGACATTTGGGTTGTTTCCAGTTTTTGAGTCTTACAGATAAAGCTGCTACCAACATTTGTGTACGAGTTTTTGTGCAGACACATTTCATTTTCCTTGGATAAATATCTTGAAGTAGAATGGCCGGGTCCTAGGAGAGCTGTGTGTTTAGCATTTTAAGAAAACGCCCAGTTGCTTTCCGAAGTGGGAGTACCGTTCTATATTCCCACCAGCAGCACACGAACGTTCTGGTCCCTCTACATTCTTGCCAACACTTGGTATGGTGCGCAATTATTTTTTACTTTATACCAATTCTTTATCTTTTATTTTATTTTTTATCCTAAGCATGTTATATTATTATAATAAATTTATTTTCAAAATATCTTACATCTAGGAAAAGTAATCTAGCAGCTTTTGGAGGTCCCTGGCTTATTTGATGTCCCTCAGGTCAGTGTCTTTAAATGAAACAGGAAAATGACAAAAGTACCTGCCTCATGGGACTATTGTTAGGATTAAGTGAGACTGTCCCACATACAGCATCGAGCTACACGTCTACCACAAAGCGAACTCTCAGAAATGTTAGCTGTTCTTATCAACATCATTGTCGTCATCATTATGATGATGACTGTTACCACTCTTTCTTCTCCCTGCTCCCTTTCTCACTATGATTGTAGCTCTATTATACCTGCTTATTTCCATCTATGAGAAAAGCCACAAGATATGTCACTGATGGAAGCACTACTCAGGCAGAATGGTCTATGTCAGATTTTAGAGGGTCCTCTTTCTAAAGGAGTTCTGTGTATTTGTAACTAACAAAGAATAAGAATCTGAACGTTTCCATAATTTTCCAAAATGCTGTCATATAATTGCACTAATGCCCCTAAAATTAGAAATGTCTGAGCCCAGCATGCAAGGGGGTGGTTTCTAGGTTGCCACTACCAGGCAGTAGTGCCAGTTAAGAAATCCAACCACTCCCTGGCAGATGTGACAGATGTGAGAGGATGAACGTGAAGCGCCTACAATGCTCACCTTATCCTCTGGTGAAGAAGGTAGAGAACGTTGCGAAGGCTCCCCAGGGTTCTGTTTTCTGGGTTGAGTCTTTGACGTCCAAACTGGGGTCGAAGAAAAATAAACAAATGACTGTTTAGTACTACTTTCTTTATCTTACTTTCTACTTGCATAAGAAATTATGTTGGAGTAATATCTTATAGCATACAGTAATAAAAATATCCAATTAATATGTGGATTTCACTAATCCTCTATTTTTCAATGAAATAAATGAAATATTCCAATGAAATAAGTAAAAATAAGAGTTTTTCAATGAAGCAACCATGAGAATTTTCACTTCACAGAGAATTATGGGGAAAATTCTACATCAAAAGAAAAAACCATGCCCACAATGAAGACTTAGATATCGATGGTACGGCTTAATTTCCAGGCCTTTAAGAAGTTCTGATAAACATTAACCAACTAGAACCACTGCTCTTAGCATTATATGTTCACATTATAAAAGTGTCAAGATACATTTATTTCGATGCTACTGAATTCCTTTATATTAAGTATCAATTTTAAAATAATTTATTAGTAAAAATACTTTTAACAGAAGGTAATAATTTTTTTGAACTGAAATACTCTCAGTACCACATCCATTTTTTCCACCAATAAGTCTTTGAATTTTCTTCTCCAAAACAGGTCATGAATCTGTCCATGTCCTCTCCACAGCTACCACTGTAGTCTAGGTCACCATCACTTTTCACTTGTGTTACTAAAATGGCCTCTTACCTGATTCCCCTACCCCTTTTTCTCTTAGCCCCTGACCAATCTGCCACACAACAGCCACAGTACTCTTCTCGAACTGTAAAATCAGATCACATTACTCTCTAGTGCAAAGCCCTTCAAAGGCTTTTCCCACTGTGCTGAGAATAACATCTAGAATCCTCATCTACAGCCTTCCTGCTACTTTTCCAATCTCATCCTGCATCACTCTCTAGTCATAGCGGCCTTTCAGTTCCTAGGATTCACTAAGCTCTTAGCACATCACGTTCCCTCTACCTAGAAGGCTCTTTGCACAGATGGGTCCTTATCCTCCTTTAAATCTTGATGTATACATCCCTTCTCAGGGGAGTCCATCCCCATCTCCTATCTAAGAAAATCCCACCATGCCCCTCTCTGCTGAATCACAGAATGCAGCTCTGTTCCTATGTAGCTTTCTTTTCTGAATCCGTAATTATCTTTTTATTTTGCTTATTTACCTGTTCATTCTCTCCTCAATTACCCTCATGAGAGCAGGGATTATGACTGTTTTATTTACCATGTGTACCCAGCTCCTCACATAAACTGGATGCTTAATAAATATTTTAATGAATAAGTAACTGAATGAATGGAAAAAATAAATTGGAAAGTGTTCCCAAAAAGCCAAATCATTAATTCCTCCTGATGAACTAAAGGAATCAACTTCTGCCTTGGTAAATAATCTGCCTTAGGACATCAAGCAAATCAACTCAAATGAGAAGGGAGCGAACTTATACTTTCCTGAGGTGCTTAGAGAACTTTCCTTCACATTCTGGTTTTCTGAGATACTATGTTACTTAAGAAATTGCAAATGTAAACTTCATTCTAAATTAAAATAAGAAAACAACCAATAGCTAGTCTGGTTAGCAGAATATCAAACAAATGAGCTCTGGTCTACCAACTGACAACTTTATTGCTTTACTAACATTGCTTGAAACAAAGGAACCAGGTATTTTAGAATGCTGTTTGACTAAATGCAGGAAGAACCCCAGCACTCACCCTCAGAATCGACTGGACCGTCTGCATGGGATAGGTGACTACGGTGGCAATTGTTTTGGCTACTGCACCAATGATGAACACATCCAAAGAGGAAAGCTGGAAAGCAAGGACAGAATGAATTATACCGATCCTAACGACAGGACGGTGCAGAGATTATTATTTGTTGCCTTCAAAATGAGGGATTACCTTTTTTCGTTTCTTTAAAAGCTGCCGTTTTAAACCTTCATAGAACATGAAATGGATGGCGGGATTGAAGACCAAGAGCAAGGAGGGAATTGTGCCATTCCATAAAGACAAGAGTCCTTCATCTCGGACGATCTGGTGAAAAGCATCTAAGCAAGAGATCAAGGATATCTGATGACAATCCTCTAACTAGAGATGACAAGGTGAATTCTGTTCAAATGTACCCTAAGAATAGAAACCACACTGGGTCTATCAAGATTTCCTTCTTGCAATGATATTTTAGGGGCAAGTTCATTAGTTAACTAATTTTTGATAATTCCTAGACACTGACAGTCACCAAGTTATCGAGAGACAGCTTCAATCATGGACAATTAATTCCATGACAATTCTGACAATCTAAGGTCAGAATGTCAAGTTTTTCTAAGTTACCATCCCCACTACTGGGAACTCTGTTTTACTGGGAACTCTGTTTTACAGAGAATTGAGAACTGATTACTCATGTGTTTCACAACAAAGTCCAGTATGACAAAAAGACAAGATAGTTCCCTGGAGTTCCTTTATAGGACTGACTTATAAGAAAACCACTGTTCTCATTACAAAAATGGGAAAGAAGAACCTGGCAATGTGATGCTATTAAAAAGCAAAGCTCAAAGATACCTGACACTAATCTGGTATCTTTATCCAAAGACAACACTAGAAGGGGAAAAAAAAGTACAGTGGATTATTCTTTAGAAATATTCACCCCCTCCCACCCATACCCCAGGGGAGCAGTTACTTCTCTACCCTTTGTCTTTGGGCTTGACCATGTGATACGCTTTGGCCAAGAGGATGTTAGCAGACAAGATGCAAACAGGGGCTTGAAATGTGCTTGTACAACTGGGCGTGTCCTCTTGTGTTTTCGCCATCACCAAGAGAAGAACATGCTCAGGCTGGACCCAGGAGGATGATGAGACACGTGGAGCTGAGACCCCCAGGTGGGAGTCAGCCTAGATGAGTCAAATCCCTGTCAATCCACAGACACATGAGCTAAAAAAAATGCTTACTGCTGGACTTTGAGATCTGAAGTTGTCTTTTATATAGCATTATCTATATAGCATTATCGTGGCAATAAATTCCAGATACAAAAAGAAAATCCTTAAACAAAAACTCACTCAAGAGACACTTACCAAAAATACCTCTGTAGTTGGTCGGTACAATGTCTTCATTCCTAAATTTTGCCCCCTGCAGCTTCAGTCTGGTGTTTACCACCCAAAGTGGGGTTGTAAGTAACACATTCACCACTCCTGTAAAGACAAGGAGACAAAGGGAAAGCAAAATGTAACCTGTTAAGCTTTCTTATGTTAAAGCTACATATCAATGTTCCATTCATACTTCTGCCACTGAGCTAATACAAGACCTAAGGTAAGGTGTCTCTTTGTGCCAGGGTACCACACAAGCTACTACTCTTAGAAGCAATTCAGAAGCTTTGCCGACAGTAAACTGGCTGGCAGCAGTCCCTGTCCACATGAAAAGAGTAATGAGTTTCCTCATTTGTATAACAGGATGCAATCCATCTGTCAATTTATGTAACATCCAAAGTAGCAATTGTGATGATATAATTTTAAATACGATTTTTCAATAACAGCTTTAAGGGAGGGGAAGTGGCTCACTGATCACATGCTAAGTTGATGACAACATCAGCTAAAACACATAATTTACAAGTCTCCTGTAAGTAGCTCACACGGTTTTAAGTGAGTATGAATCTGGTACAATGGGTGACAGGTGGGAGAAAGTGGTGACATTGGAAAGTGCCTCCACAGGGATTAGTGGATCACAGAAGAGTTCCTTATCACTTATGGAATTAGGACAAGCAGGCGGCAAGCAAAAGTTATGAACTGTGACAAAACACCTGAAACGGCTTCACAAGCATCATGATCCTTACAAGCTTAAGGCTGGGGATCCTGGCCTTAAGGAACAACACAATGAGCCAAGTGCTTCTGTTCTGAAAACACATGATCCCAATTTAACACCATCTTGAGATTTTAAAATACTTCTCATCAGTCCTGAAATGATTTTAAAACAAAAACCAGACAGAGTTGTAACAAAGTACCTGACGCATAAGATATACTTTATAAATATTTGTTAAACAAATATTGAACAAATGAACCAGTGAATAGACTCAGCAAACAACCATACATGAACTATCTGGCTCTAGCCATGTGATGAAGAACCAAGAGGCGCAATCCTAAGGAAATCTTCTTTTACTAAAAGTCATTTAAACACAACAGGATAAAGAATGTTTTGATTTAAGGAATCTCAAAACATACCACAGAGAAAACACAGTCTAACCAAGAATAAGTTTGTGAGACAGCCAAAAGATTCAAATTCTATTTTTCCATTTGTCGCATACAGTTGCAAAATAAAATATTTTGCTACCTCTCTCTCAGGAGCATTCTGAGAACACATTTCTCAAAATAAAAGACATTATCAAATAATTTTATGAGTTATATTTGTAATATTTTTATAGTCACATAACACCAAGGAGTCCTCTTTAGTTATGACTCATCATACATTGTCACTTGAGGCATTGATCGTAATGTAAGTCTTACCTAGAGATTCTTGCTGGTTTTGTTTTTAAAAAGCACCAGTGCCCAAGAGGCCAAGATAGAAGAACATGTCCAGACATGCTCATTTGTCCAGACTTTACCATGTATTCAATGCAAGGTATAAGTCACTTAACAGAAAAATCAACAGCCAGAGAAACCAGACTAGAAAATGCTTCACCTGGGCAGTCTACTTTTTTTTTTTTCTTTTTAAATAAAGAAGACAGAACTCAGAACCAGAGAGCACAAGCATCTATGGATACTGTAGACATGCACAGTGTACATATTCTTCTAAACAAGTGAAACAGGTTACCCATTAAATAGATTCTCTAGAAATCAAAATTCCCTTTACGTTCTATTCAAGAGGTAAGTACACACAAAACATGTCAGAGGCAATGAGGTTACAACTAAGACTTAACCATTATTTAAAATTCTGCTTTCATATTCCCTTTATTAACACCAGCTGAAAGACCGAGACGATTCTAAGGCCAATCTCAAGTACAAAATGCACTACATCGTTTAAAGAAGAGAATATAAAGTTCTTGTAAAAACATTTTGTATTTCAAAGCTTTTCATCAAGTACTTTGTTCATTTAAGCCAAAACAGAAAGGTATTTTCAAACATTAAAATTTTATGAGTTCTTGGAAAAGACACTCAAAGTACTTGAGGATCCAAAACTTTGTTAAAGACTTACAGCCTATATAATCAAGCAAAGACAACATTTAACGGATGAAAAACGAGCTACAAACGGTCACGATGAGTGATTCCGATTCCAACTCTTACCAATGCACCACAGATATGGCTGAAAAATAAACAAGGCTGTCTCCTTACTTATGAGCCTGTGTAGCAAATTCTTCCTTCTGTGCCAAGCTGTGGCTGTTACTTCACCTCTAGGATGAGAAATACTAATACTTTACCTACTTAATGACAGATTTTTTTGCCCTTCAATTCAAATGATTCTATTTTTCTCTCTGTAAAAAGTCATTTACAGAAAAACAGTACCAAAATTAAGAGATGAACAGTAGCTGAATATACTATTCACTGATTTAAGAAATAACTAGAACATAGCTATTTACTTCTGAAATCTTGAAAACAAAGTTTTACCAGCAATGAGTCTCCTTTGGTAAAGAGAGAAAACAAAAAGGAAGTATGCTAGTTGGGTATGTATTTGTGGGAAATATGAACAATGCCCACTAAAATAAAAAAAAAAACACACACACACAGATCAAGGCCATAAATCTAACCATTTAGCTCCTAAGAAAGAATGTGACTAGATAAACAACAGAAAAAAAATGTGCCTTACCAAAGTTAAGGATGGAGAGCAGGAAATGAATATAAATTGTCACACCACCACCACTGGCATTCAAAAAGAGTTATTGGTAAAAATCCCAATTCATAAAAATGACAAATATCTTCTTCATTTAAGTTACATGTAAGGTTCTTTTTCCAAATTCTTCCCCAGGGTATCAATCTATACAGGCTATCTTCTTTGGTGAAAATACAATAAACAAACAAACAAACAAACAAATCAGATGTCTAAGTTTCAGGCAGAATCTGAATAACAATAATACTGTTCTTAGTTCTCTTTGAAGATAATGACTCGTTTCTACAGTGATTACACTACAATGACAGGACTCAGCAGGAAGAAAAAGGCATTCTCATCATTATCGAATGCATAGGTATTAATATACAAAAACATGTTACGAGGAGAAGCTTAAAACTCACAAAAGTAATTTTCAAGGAATTCCCTACCTTCAGAAAAAGAGAAGAACTATATCAGAGAATCTCAATTATGAAATTTTATAATTATATCTCAACTTTAAAATTCACTTGACTAAAGTCTTAACTGTGACACTACTGACATTTTGGGTTGGATAATACCTTGTGTGTGTGTGTGTGTGTGTGTGTGTGCGGGGAGGTCTGATTGTGTAGGATGTTCAGCAGTGTCCCTGGTCTCTACCCACTAGATGCCAGTAGCAACCCCCAGCTGTGACAACCAAAAATGCCTCCAGACATGTGCCATATGTTCCCAGTGAGTCGAATCAGCCTCAGCCGAGAAGCACAGTTCTCATTCAATCACCAAGTCATTCTTCACTTTATTTTCCAAAGTTTCAAAAGACAGAAATTCACTCTTACCACAATTGCCTATTTTTTCCAACAGCTATTAGAAATTTAATTTTTACTGACATTAAATTTGCCTTCTTAAAGCAAATGGAAACATATATGACACTACTAGGTTTTTTGTTTTTTGGTTTTTTTTTAACGTGAGGTAAATTAGTTCTAAAATGACTTTATGTATACTTTAGGATAAGTCAATGTATTGTGGCCCTGCCCCAATTCCATTGGGTAATATAGAACAAGTATAATCCCTCTTCCACAAGTCATTCATTCATCCATGGTCTGCTCATCAAATATATGTTGTTTCTAGTATGTGATAAGCCCTGTCCTAGGTGCTGACAATACAGCAGTAAATAAATATGAAAATCCCTGTCCTCACAAAGCTGACATTCTAATGGTATAAGACTAGAAAAATAAGTAAAATATGTAGTATGTTACAAGATAGGATTAAGGAGAAAATTTAAGTAGAAAATTGAAGCAGAGAAGGAAGATAGCATATTGGGGATAGAAATTCCTATTTTAGATGTTGTGGCCATTTAAGAGAAAGATCTTAAAGGAGTAAAGGAGTGAGCCATGCAGTTAGTTACCAGGCAGAGAAAGCAGCAAGCACACAGGCCCTGAGGCAGAAGACGTCAGGAGTGTTCAGGGAGGAGGAGAAGCCAGTGTGGCAGCAGCAGTGTGAGTGGAGAGAAGGACAGGAGGGCCAGGACAGAAGGGCTTTGTAGGACAAGGTAAGGGCTCTGACTTTTACTCTGAGATGGGAAGCAACAGGAGGACTTTGAACAGAGAAATAATATGATCTCACTTATGTTTTAACATCACACTGGCTGCTGTGTTGAAGACAGATTGAAGAGGATCAGAGGAGGAAGCACGACATCAGTTAGAAGACTGAAGATAATCCAGGCAAGATTTGACGGACTCATGTGGTAGAGGAGACAAGTGGTTAAATTTTGGAGACCATACAAAGAAAGAGGCAATAGGATCTGCTCATAGATTGCAGGTGGGGTGAGAGAGAGAGAATAATTCCAAGATTTTTGGTAGGGCAACTGGAAGACAAGAGCTGCCACTTAGTACAATGGAGATTAGAGGAGGAGGGAGCAGTCCTTTAAATTTAATTTATTCATTCAACATTTAATTAGCACCTTCTATGTAGCAAGTACCATGTTAAAACACTGGGGATGCTGAGAGAACAAAAATGTAATCTTTGTTTTTAAGCAGTTCACTGCCTAGTAAAAGATAAAGACAAACACACAGACTCTTATTACACAGTAGAGTAAGCACTAAGACAGAGGTATATACTATGCTGGAACACACAGGATGAGCACCTAACCCAGAATGAAACCTGGGGCTAGTAGATGGGAAACAGAAAAGGCTTCCTGAAGAGGAGGTAGCTTGAGCTGAGAATAAAAGGATAAAGAGGAGTTGGTAAGATGAATAAAGCCGCAAGACTGTATCAGACAGACATCAGTAGCTATAGAGGAATGGAGTTACTGAACAGCTTGATATATTCAAGGAATCACAGTTTGGCATGGGAAGATGGGAACAGTAAAGATCAAAGTAGAGGGACATCACAGTGCATCTTGTATGTTAGGCTCTTATCCTGTATAGGGAGGTATGGGGGCGTTGTATGTTGAGAGTGCCATTACTTTATCCTATATGCAAGCAACAGACACTGAGGAGTTTGGAGCTGGGAGTAATACATCATATGTGGGTTTCAGAATAGCAGTTCTCAACCATCTCTCTAACAAGACAGGTAACAGATGATGCTCACAACAGACACAGACCCATCGGCTCTCCCTACATGTCAACGGTAATTCCACCCTTTACTCACACATTCAAGATAACACTTTAGAATGTAAGGAACTGGAATGATATTACTACACTGGGATCTCTTTTAACCTGCTCCACATAATGGACTCACCAATTAAAACTGTGTTCCACTTTGCCTTTATAAAACATACTGGCAGATGCTCACAGCACACTGAAAACCTGTGGCTACTAGGTTACATTCTACAATGCCCATGTTCATCTACTTCCATCCCAAATGAGCTTTATGCTTACTAGGAGTGAACTATGTCTTTTCGCAAACATGCTTACGTCAGTTGTATCTGTTACTGTAGGCAAAGAATTATAGGTATGGGTTATAAAAAAAAAAAAAGAAAAAGAAAAAGGCACAAAACTCCCATCAGTGAAATGATATGCCTTGGCCATACATCAAAAAATTGAAACAGTACATATTTATACATCTTAAGTTAAAATGCAGGCTATTTGTAATATTCCCCACATCAACTGACTTTTTAAAACTAACTGCCCTAACTGTACCCATCTACTTATGTTAGGTATAGGGGAACCCACTGTAATCATGAACTGTGTAAGAGTTAGAAAACAAGCAGAGAGCACAGTGAGGATAACGAGGCATAATGACATGTCAGATACAGCACATTTAATTGCTCTAGGCAATTAAAAAGAAAAAGAAAATCATATTAGACTGCCATGTGTTGCAATTATGCAAAAAAGAAGGTTCCCTCTGTATAGGATAACCTTGGATCTACTCTGATATTTTTTATCAAGTGAACAAATCTCAAACTTGAGTTCTGTGGTGTCTGACGCTGTTTGAAAACTATTTTTCTAGAAAGACTACTTGGGCAGTACAATGCAAAGTTCATGAGGGTTAGTGAGGAAGACCTCAGAGACAAGGAGATCAGAATCGAGCAATGGTCCAGATGAGAGATGATGCTCCTTGATTTGGGGAAATGGCTGTGGATATGGAGAAGAAATAAAATACAGAGATTTAGGTGACAGACTGATGGTTCTTTATGATTAGGAGGCCATGGAGGTTGAGAGCGGCCTCTACAATGACTCTCAGATTTCTATCCTGAGTTACCTACCTACAACTATTCATTCATTTTCATAGATAATAAAGTCCTGTATGTTATATTCCATGTAAAAGCAGGTCTGGTAGGAGTAAAGGTGGTCAAAGGTACAAATTTCCAGTTGTAAAATAAATAAGTCATGGGGATGTAATGTGCGGCACAGCAACTACAGTTAATAATACTGTATTGTACATATGAAAGTTACTAAGGGCAGATTTAAAAGTTCTTACCATAAGGAAAAAAAATTCTGTAACTATGTGTGGTGATGGATGTTAACTAGACTTATTGTGGTGATCATTTTGTACTATATATACATATCAAATCATAATGATGTACACCTGAAACTAATGCTATATGTCAATTATATCTCAATTTTAAAAAGTTGGTCCAAGTGAAAGTTAATTAGATCAAAATCAACCTAAGACTAAAAAATGAGAGTATTAATCAGAAGAAAGGCTCAGAGACCAAGCAAAAAACAGTAGTGGTCTCATTCAGGTGAGACCTGGTAGCTACTTTTTAATGAAATAATTTTAACTTCCAATGGACATTTACATTATTCAATTGTGTGGCTCTCAAATTATTAACTTTTCAAAGAATGTATCAAAAATTATTGGGAAACATGGCAGAGTGAGAGACATCCCCAGATCTCTCCCCTTAAAACCACAATAAGCTGAACATCTAAAACTCAACAAAAAACACCCAAATTGCACACCAGCATGTCTGAGCGTGGGATCTGCACATAAGAGCTACCACAGGTCAGAACCCTGGGTGTCAGGCAGTGGACTGGGAGGAACAAAGAAGCTTCCTCTCGCAGCTTCTGGAGCTCCCTGCAGGAGGAGGAGGAGGAGAGAAGGAGTGGCAAGTTCAGGTGGCGAGTTCCCTGAACAGCCCTGCCTGGGAGAGTTGTGAGCTGCCTGTGGCCGGCTGGCTGCAGGGCCCAGTCATCAGGGCAGAAAGCAGAGAAGTGGTCAGCAGAGAAATAACAGTTGATTTTTACTGACCACAGTTGCAAAACCGAGGCTGAGTCGCAGCCCCTAACCCCCAAGGTAGAGGGCCCCTGCCTGCATACCCTCCAAGATGGAACACCGCAGAGCCCCAGGAAAATCTG
The DNA here is from genome assembly GCA_028627145.1 of Eidolon dupreanum. Classification (NCBI taxonomy): domain Eukaryota; kingdom Metazoa; phylum Chordata; class Mammalia; order Chiroptera; family Pteropodidae; genus Eidolon; species Eidolon dupreanum. The sequence goes on along the minus strand of CM053503.1, from coordinate 3,490,133 downwards.
AGCAAACGCTACCAAAACTGTTGCTAACACTGACAGGGACTGAAACTGAGGGTAACGAGCATGATTAAATATCTACCAGAAAATAAAAAGGCATTTTTAAGGCTTTATATAAAGCAGGGACCCAAGAGGCTTAGATGCCACCTACTGGAAACCAAAAGAAAAGTGCCTTCTTTGTAATAGGCTAAAGAGAGACCTTTATATAATAAATCTTCTTTCTGGAAAAAAAGCAGAATACATTTCCATTATGCCCACGTAGAGAAAAAGTCCATTAAACACCATGAACTACCAAGGTGACAAGGCATCTCAGAAAGAAAGAGAAAAATCTCCAGGAAATAAACTTACAGACATAGAACTATGCAACTTAAATGACAGAGAATTCAGGATGGTACTTCTGAAAAAACTCAGTGAGATCTGAAAAGAGACATATCAACAATTTCAGAAATTGAAAAAACATATGAGCAGAGCAAGGAGACTGAAACCCTCGAAAAGAACAGAATAGATCTTCTGGAGACAAAACAAAATACCGCAAGAGTGGAAAAATGAAATAGCAAGCTTGGGAAATAGAGTTGACCAAATGGAGGAAATGAGTAGTGATATCAAAGACAGAAATCTAGAAATAAATCAGAAGGAAGAGAGAAACCGAAGAATGAAAAATAATGAAAGAGATATTCAAGAACTAGTTGATATTATCAGTAGAGGAAACATAAGAATAATGGGCATTATCGAATGCAAGGAAAAGGAACAGGGATTAGAAAGCATTTTCAGACAATGAGTTGACGAGAATTTCCCAAATCTAAGGAATGAGCTGGAGCCTGGAATTCGAGAAGTCAACAGAACACTCAATTATCTCAACCCAAAAAGGCCTTCACCAAGACACATTGTATTAAAATTATCAAAAATCAACAATGAAGACAGAATTCTCAGGGCAGCCAGGGAGAAAAAAACAGTAACTTATTAAGGAAAACCTATTAGATTATCATCAGACTTCTCAGCGCAAACCTTACAAGCCAGAAAGGAATGGAATCAATTATTTAAGTGAAAAGAACTACCAGCCTAGAATGATGTATCCAGCTAAGCTCTCCTTTAGATAGGAAGGAGAAATTAAGACTTTTCCAGACATACAAAAATTCTCCACTATGAGGCCTGCACTACAGGAAATACTGAAAGGGGTCAGTTCACCTAAAACAAAATACCAAAAAAAAAAACAAAAAACCATAATTAGAAGTAAAGTGACTATCAGGTAAATAGAAGCAGAGGAGTGCAACCCTTACTAAGAAGAGGGCATTATAAGCTTAAATAATAAGAGAATTGTTATAACAAGACAGTAATGAACATTGAGCACACATAGGGACAAATAGAGATAACAATAACTGAAAAGGCAGGGATTCAAAGATCCAAATTCGCAAAGGAGAATGGAGATAAGGCAAGCACAGAAGAAAACGGACAACTGTGTGTGTGAATATATATATAAATAAAACTATCCTTTACATATTCATAATGATAACCACACGCCAAAGATTCAGAACTGAAGTATAACATGAAACAAGAAGGACCAGAGGGAAAACCCACAAAAGCCAACCAAAATAAAACAGAAACACAAGGACAAGGAAGCATTGGAAACACTGAGCTACCAGAAAGCAAAAGATAAAATGGCTATAAGAAGACCTCATATTTCAATAATCACCCTAAATATAAATGGACTGAATTCACCAATAAAAAGGCACAGAGTAGCAGAATGGATCAAAAAACAAAACCCAACCAGATGCTGCCTCCTGGAGGCACATCTCAGCTCCAAAGACAAATACAGACTCAAAGTGAAAGGGTGGAAAATGATATTTCAAGCAAATGGCATTCAGAGAAAAGTGGGAGTAGCGGTACTAATGTCAGATGAAATAGACTTCAAAATAAAAAAGGTAAAGAAAGATACTGAGGGACACTTCATAATAAATAAAGAGAATCATGCACCAAGAAGACATAACACTTATTAATATCTATGCTTCCAACCAGGGAGACTTGAAATATGTAAAGCAATTACTAACAGAACTAAAGGGAGAAACAGACCAAAATAAGATTGTAGTAGGGGACCTAAATACCCCACTGTCAGATATGGACAGACAGTCCAAACAGAAAATCGATAAGGAAATAACATCCTTAAATGACATATTAGACCATCTGGACATAATTGACATTTACAGAGCCTTTCATCCCAAAACAGCTGCTTATACATTCTTCTCTAGTGTACATGGAACATTCTCAAGGACTGATCACATCCTGGGATACAGAGATAGCCTCAACAAATATAAAAGAGTTGAAATCATACCAACCATATTCTCTGATAATAATGCTTTGAAACTAAAGATCAACTGCAGAAAGAAAACAGGAAGAACCACAAATACATGGAGATTAAACAACATGCTACTGAAGAATAACTGGGTCAGAGAAGAAATAAAGAGAGAGATCAAGAGATACATAGAAACGAATGATAATGATAGTACAACATATCAAAACTTTTGGGACATGGTCAAAGTGGTCATAAGAGGAAAGTTCATATCATTACAGGCCTATCTCCAAAAACAAGAATGAGCCCAAATAAACAACATAGTGCTTCATCTTAAAAAACCAGAAAAGGAAGAACAAATTAAGCCTAAAGTCAGCAAAAGGAAAGAAATAATCAAAATTAGAGCAGAAATAAATGAAATTGAAAACAAACAAACAAACAAAATGATAAAAAAAATAAATGCAACAAAGAGTTGGTTCTTTGAGAAGGTTAATAAAATTGACAACCCCCTGGCTAGACTCACTAAAAAAAAAGAAAAAGGACACAAATAAACAAAATCAAGGATGAAAGAGGGGAAATCACGACTGATATCACAGAAATACAAAGGATCATATAAGAATACTATGAAAAAGTATATAACACCAAAATTAATAATCTAGAAGAAATGGACCAGTACTTAGAAAAATACAATCTTCCTAGACTGAATCAAGAACTGGAAAATCTAAATAGACTGATCAGCAGTATGGAAATTGAAACAATCATCAAAAACCTACCAAAAAGTAAAAGTCCAGGACCAGATGGCTTCACCAGTAAATTCTACCAAACATTCAAAAAAAAAAAAAAAAAAAAATCAAAGAGGAGGCAATACTTCCCAACATATTTTATAAGGCCAGTATTACTCTGATAGCAAAACTTGATAAAGATAACACAAAAAAAAGAAAACTACAGACCAATATTTCTCATGAACACAGACGCAAAAATCCTAAACAAGATATTAGCAAACCGAATACAGCAATATATTAAAAGATTATACACCATGATCAAGTGGGTTTCATCCCAGAGGCACAGGGATGGTTCAACATAAGCAAATCAATTAATGTGATATACTACATTAACAAATTAAAAAATAAGAATATGATTATATCAATAGATGCAGAAAAAGCCTTTGACAAGATACAGCATGCATTTATGATCAAAACACTTAAAAAAATCAGTATAGAAGGAAAGTAACTTAACACAATAAAGGCCACATATGACAAACCCTCAGTCAACATTATATTTAATGGTGAAAAACTAAAAATCTTCCCTCTAAGATCAGGAATAAGGCAAAGCTGTCCACTTTCACCATTGTTATTCAATATAATATTGGAGATCCTAGCGAGTGCAATCAGGCAAGAGAAAGATATAAAAGGCATCCAAATAGGAAATGAAGAAATCAAACTGTCACTATTTGCGGATGACATGAAAACCCTAAAGACTCCACAAGAACACTACTAGAAACAATAAGCAAATACAGTAAAGTTTCTGGATACAAAATCAACATTCAAAAACTCCATAGTGTTCCTATACTCTAATAATGAAGTGTCAGAAAAATAAGTGGAAAAAATTATTCCTTTTGCAATTGCAACAAAAAGAAGAAAATACTTAGGAATAAATTTAACCAAAGAAATAAAGGACTTATATAATGAAAACTATAAGACCCTATTAAAAGAAATCGAAGAAGATACAAAGAAATAGAAAGATATTCCGTGTTCTTGGATTGGAAGAATCAACAGTTAAAATGATCACATTACCTAAAGCATTATACAGATTTAATGCAATCCCCATTAAAATCTCATCAGCATTTTTTAAAGAAATGGAATTAAAAAATCATCAGATTTGTATGGAAGCACAAAAGACCCCGAATTGTCAAAGCCATCCTGAGAAAAAATGAGGCTGGAGGGAATCACTTTGCCTGACTTCAAATTATACTACAAAGTGACAGTAATCAAAACGGCATGGTATTGGCAGCAAAACAGACACACAAATCAGTGGAACAGAATTGAGAGTCCAGAAGTAAATCCATATTTATATGGGCAAATAATATTTGACAAAAAAGCCAAAAACATAAAGTGGAGAAATGAAAGCCTCTTCAATAAATGGTGTTGGGAAAACTAGAAAGCCACCTGCAAAAAAATGAAACTAGACTGTTGTCTATCACCACACACCAAAATTCATTCAAAATGGATTAAGGATCTGAATATGAGACCTGAAACAATAAAATGCATAAAAGAAAACATAGGAACTAAACTTCAAGGACCTTGGACTTAAAGAGGATTTTATGAATTTGACCTCAAAGTCAAGGTAAGTAAAAGCGAACATAAATGAATGGGACTATATCAAACTAAAAAGATTCTGCTCAGCAAAAGAAACTGTCAACAAGGTAAAGACAGACCACCTGAATGGGAAAATATATTTGCAAGCAACACTTCCGTTAAGGGCCTAAGATCCAAAATATACAAAGAATTCATACGACTCAATAACAACAAAAAAAAAAACAAATGATCCAATCAAAAAATGGCAGAGGACCTGAACAGACACTTCTCCCTAGAGGACATACAAATATATGAAAAGATGCTCAACATCGCTAGCTATTAAAGAAATGCAAATCAAAAGCACGATGAGATATCATCACACCTGTTAGAATAGTTATAATCAACAAGACAAGTAATAACAAATGTTGGAGAGGATGAAGAAAAAGGAACCCTCATACACTGCTGGTGGGACTGCAAATTGGTACAGCCACTATGGAAAACAGTATGGAAGTTCCTTAAAAAACTAAGAATTGATCTACCATATGATCCTCTACTGGGTATTTACCCCAAAGACTTGAAAACCCATATCTGAAAAGATATTTGCACAATGATGTTCATAGCAGCATTACTCATAGTGGCCAGGACATGGAAGCAACCAAAGTGTCCTACGATAGATAATTGGCTAAAGAAGCTGTGGTACATATATACAATGGAATATTACTCAGCCATAAAAAGAGATGAAATACTGCCATTTGTGACAACATGGATGGACCTCGAGATAATCATGCTAAGTGAAATCAGTCAGACTGAAAAAGTAGAAAATCACATGATATCACTTTTATGTAGGATATAAACCTAAAAGCAACAAATGAGCAGGACAAACAGAGACTCATGGACATGGACTATAGACTAGTGATTACCAGTGAGGTGCGGGAGAAGGCGGTGGTAGACGGGGGAACGGGGGTCAAATATAGGGGATGGGGGAAAGTGAAGTGGGTAAAGGGGATCAAATATATGGTAGCTGAAGGAAACTGGACTTTGGGTGGTAAACACACAATAGAATATACAGATGTCAAATGATAATGTGCACCTGAAAATTATATAATTGTATTAACCAATGTGACCCCAATAAACTTAATTTAAAAAAATTAAAATTAAAAAAAGTTATTCTACAAAATACTAACACTAAATGTGCAACATTCAAATAATTTAGTTACAGACTGAAATGGATAAATACAAAAAAACAAAGAAAATAGATCTTCTTTCTTTCTACTCCTTTATTCTTTCTACCTCTTTAATAAAACCCTGACTAATCCAACAAACGTTTTGTTTATTTAGAAAATATTTATTGAGTACCTACTACATGCTAGTAATTGTTCCCACTGGGAATATAGCAAGTAGGGGGGACACGTATATATATACTCCATAAGAGCAGGTATCGTATATGTATTACCTTATAATTAATACATATCATTTATAAATATAATTGTAATATATCTTATAATATATATGATACTTTCTCTGCATCTTATATATATCTTTGATATACCACATATATATGGAGCTCACATATTTCCCTAAGTAGAGACAGACGATAACTAAACACTCACAATTATCAGGTTAATAGCTACCTAGCGCTTCTGATGTCTCAAATGACAAGGATCCAAAGCCTCCTAAAATATGTCTCCTACTCATCTCCCCAAGCTTACTGCTACACTTACTTTACCCATTAACTAAATTAGAGAACTCACCATTCTAAATACGGTCCTGTATTTTCCCAATTCCCTACCATTCCCTTCATGGGCAACTGTCATCACTCACATATAAGTGTAACTAATCCTACCAGGGTTCTGAGCAAGAGCCACTGCTTTCTGTAAGCACCTATCCCCCAGCCAAAAGTGACCTCACTTCCCGCTACAAACCCTTAAAGCATTAACAACTGTTATGATATGAATTACACCAGGCTGTGCACTAAATACATCTGTCACATTTGACTAAATTCTTTCATACTCAGGGCGAGCTTCAAGGGTGTGAGACCTGTCTTATGCTTGGTTTAATGCTGTGGTGTAGATCATCTTGAAATGCTTAATAAGTTATAAATAAAAAGTCCCACATCTTCATTTTGTGCTGGGCGCTACAAATTGTGTAGCCAGTCCTGTTCATGTTAAACATCTCATGTGAACCTCAGTCAAAAAAAAAAAAAAAAAAACCCATGGAAAATAAGCAGAGGTGTTGTAATCTTAATTTTTTGGATGAGAATTTAACTTCTGTAAATTTTGGGTACAGGCTGCTAAATAGAGATAACTAATCTTCCTTTCTGGATTAAAAAGATAAAAATAAGCCAAGTCAGTTTAGAAATATACCTGTGTGTATATGGTCAACAAGGGTGCCGAGACCACTCAGTGAGAAAAGTACGACCTCAGCAATGAACGGTGTCAGGAAAATTGGATATCCTTATACAAAAGGATACAAAAGGATGATGGTGGACCCTTATCTTTTTTTTTTTTTTTTAATCATGCTAAGCAAAGAAGTCAAACAGAAAAAGTTGAAAACCACATGATATCACTTATATGTGGGATATAAACCTAAAAGCAACAAACAAATAGGACAAACAGACTCATGGACATGGACAACAGACTAGTAGCTACCAGAGGATGGGGGAGAATGGGGAAGTAGATGGGGTAAAAGAGGTTAAATATGTGGTGACAGAAATCTAACTATGGGCAGTGAACACACACATGCAATATATATATATAAATGCCTTACTGCAAAATTGTACACCTGAAACTTACTGGATAACCAATGTCACCATAACAAAAAATAATAATTTAAACAAATAAAAATTAAAATAAAAAAAATAAAGTAATAAAATGAAATGACAAAAAAATTGTTAAGATGGTAAATTTTACGTTACGTACTTTTAACACACACGCACGTGCATGCACACACACACACAGGCAAGTTAGAAAATATATTTTTTCTAGCATAATTTTGTGCTAAAACAGCCTCTTAGAGGATATATGGACCACCAGATAAATGTTAAAATATAAAAACATTTTATACTCAGAAAACTTTGTTACCTGCAACAAATCCAACTACCAGATCTTTTCCAGAAGTAGAATGTTGGCCTTTGACCCAGATGGCTTTGAGGCTATTAAAAGTGTAGAAATAGACAAAATTGGAGCAGCAGAGACTGGAGATAACTGGAAACCACCCTCGATATGGGGCCAGGCTAGGAAAAAACACAATAAGCAAAGTAAAGATGTTGGACAAAAGCCACTAAAAACAGGCAAAGTTGCAGGACAGGCTGATCATTTACATATTCTCAAAGTTCACTCCTACACTACAATATAGTCCAAACTGCACACACATCTTACGTTCTATTCTGAAGGAAGCCCAAACCATGAAATCTTTGCCAACACTAATGACACCAGTGAAATAACACACATTTTAATGGCTGATTTACTGTTTTTCCCCTTCGATTTCCTTTAGTAAATTACTATGTAAAACTAGAGACAATTTTCTCATGGCTGTTAATTAATATAGCACCATTCACATTTTACTACAGGGCAAGAACATTTAAAATGAAGTAAATATAGAAAATGAGGGTCAAAAAAAATGATGGGGGCATGGTATTAGGGCACTGAAACCAGATGGAAGAGGCAAAACCTGGGACTGCAACATAATACAGTAATCCATTGTAAATCACTGTCAAATAGAAATTTTTGCCTAGACTGATATTAAATAAACTATCTCCTCACAGACTGCTTAAGCTGCAACAGAGGAAAAGAAAAATTATTCAGTGGCTAACTCACATATAAGACATCATAATTAATCAATGAAGGGCAGGTGGACAACATGTAACACCAGATGTACACCCTGAGAAGGACACAGTATCACCCATGCATCATTCTGGTACAGAATGCATAGCCTCAGCCTAATCATAAAGCAACATGAGGCAAACTTAAAATGAGAAGCATTTTATTTTTTACAAAGCGGGAGAGGACATTTTTAATAATGTCAGTGTCATGGAAGTGAAGGGGTTTGGTGTATGGTATGAAAATTATTCTCCAATAATTCTGAAAAAGTATGTGTATGTTGTGTGTGTGGTGTGTGTGATAAAGAGAGAAGGGGAAAGGAGAGCACATGAGCACAAATGGCAAAAAAAAAGTAAAAATGTTAACAATAGGTGAATCTGGGTAAAGCACATACTGGTATTCTTTGTACTATGTTCAATTCTGCAACTTTCTGTAAATTTGAAATTATTTCCAAATAATAAATTAAAAATAAAAGAAATATGTAATCATCTCTGATTGCACTGATAAGAATGAATGACTATTACCTTCTTCAGTTTATCTGACATAAAACAAAGTACTGGTTTCATGGAAGACTCTACAATCAAGAATCGAAAATGGTCAACCAAAGAACTTAAAGGAAATAGTAATAACTATGCACTTACAAGTCCAGCAAGTATAAATTCACAATACTATAAAGCTCTGAGAATGGACAGGAAGGAGCCTGGGCCCACGAGTCTCCTAACGACCTGCTCCATATGACAAAGATAAACGAGGCAGTACTCACAGGCCTTCTTCTTTAATGATCTCCAGAAGCACCATGTGTGTGGTTTTAGACTTTCTTTTCTCATCAACTACAAGACGAAAGAGTAACTATTATTTGTGAACCAATAAACATTTTAATTCAATACCCAATTTCCAAAGTAAAAGATGTGAGAGAAGAAATTTGTTTCTTATAGTCATAGGCTTTTCGGTTTGTTTGTTTTTTCCAAGTTATACATACTCGTTTTTATCTTAACATCTTTAAAGCTGAGAAATAAATGACCATCTCCCTTTTAGATAAGAGGCTGCAGATACAAAAGCTACAAAGGACACTGGAGTTGGCAGTAGAGCCAGGATTAAAACTCAGGTTTCCAAATTTTAGCATTGTGATCTGTTTCCTAATCTGAAAAATAAAAGGTCGCCACAAGATGTAAACTCTGCTTTTCTTGGCATTCTCACTGAAAACAAAACCCACCTCAATTAACTTCAAATTTCACAGCTATATTTGAAGAATATTTTGAAAAGCATAAAAACATGGAAATGAACCGATTTGTCAACAGTTAAAATTGGTAACTTGTATGGCTCATAGGATGGCAAATACAGAGGATGGCAAAAAAAAAGAAAAAAAGAAAAAAAAATACAGAGAAGGAAACCTGGCAATAACTATCGAAATTACAAACACACTGACCCTTTGATCCTTCTATCCCATAGAACTTATAGAAACAAACTGGCATATAAACAAGTCTATTCTACAGAAGAAACAACCCAAGAATCTACGATAGGGGAATCTACGATTACGGTGCATCCGCACCGTGGAACACTCTACGGTTAGAATAAGGGATGAAAAAGCTCCCAATGCATTGACTTGGAAGGCATCCAAAATACGCTGTTAACTGAAAAATACAAGGTACAGAATGGTGTAAAAAGTATGCTTTTTGTGTAAGTAAAAGAGAAAAGAATATATGGTCTTATTTGCTTGTCACTCCATAGAGAAACTGTGCAAGGCTACCTGAGAGACTAACAAGATAGTATCTGCAAGGGAGAGAAAAGGAGGAAAGGGGCAGAGTAGAGTGAGTTTTTTCACTGTATTGTTTATCTTTTTATACATTTTGGTTTTTGAGTCATAAGAAATTATTACCTATCCAAAGACCTCTAAAATTAATTAAAAATGGTAATCATGAAGGGTTTAACACAGGAATTAGTTTATTCAAAGCTCATTTTACTCTAACCTCTTCATGTAAGTTCTGGCATAGGTTTATAATGTCAAGTCGGAAAATACTGAGGAAAACAAGCAGGAGTTACAGAGTTGCCTAGTCCTATAAAGCAAGAGGCAAAAACTAGGACTACATGTCTGGTTGGCAGTAACAGTGGGTATTTGGCTTCACTTGTTCCCTATTCTCTCTTCTCTTTTGAGAAAATCTACTCCCAGAAAAAAACTCTGCACACCATGTCTTTAAAAAGCCATTTTATTTTTTGGAAAGAATTGCAGTGATTCAGAATTATTAATGCAAGCCCATCAGGTCACCTCAGATTAGAAAATGGCTCAGACTATGACTCATCCATGAACACTGCTCTGTTAATTAGGAAACAACAATGCTGACGAGTATTTAAAGTCAGTGAAAAGGAACGACAGATCTCCAACAAAATAATATTCTTATATTAATTTAGTACCAGAGAAATATGTTTGCTTCATACACCAAATGAACAGGAATATTATGACTATAAAAGATACTCACCTTGAAGTCGAAGTCGAGCTGTATCCAAGGGAAAAAACACTGTCATTGCTGTCACACTTCCCTGAAAAGTTGGAAAAGTCATTAACCATGACAGTATCACAAGATAATGAGCCACCACTTTTAAATGAAAAAAAGTTCACTCTTAACAATAGGTCAAATCAGATTTTTAGTGAACAAATATATATAATAATTTAACCTGTTGGGATTATTACTGTTTGAACTTCTATAGTTATGTACTTAAACAAAAATATTAAATTTTCCAGAAGAAATATCTGTCTGATATTGAAAAAAAAATGTAGTAGCTCCCCGGAGGTGACAATCTTAAGCGTAAGCAACCTAGGACACATGTCAAAGATAGGAGGTAAATGAATTTTTAACCTTTCAAGTCAGTTGCTGCTCCTATGCTCTGACACCAAAATATCCAGTAATCAGATACATACTTCTATTCTCCATACATAATCAACAGATTCACCACAAAGTAAAAGAAGGGCAAAAATCATATTGTGCCTTATAATAGTTTTGTTTGCTGTGTTTTAAATAAAGTAGGGACAATCTCTGTACTAAAAATTCTATAAATAATTCACCCAAGGTAATGCAATGACAAAAATTATCCAGGAAAAAAAGAAGCCAACAGCTAGTCTTTCCATTTATAAGACCCTATGACAGATGAAAACCATAAGCATATAGTTAGGGATGAAATTATACGCATGAAATCTCTAGTTGGGTTTATGGTTCTCAGCCCAGATGCAGGCCCACTGGAAGTGTATATTCTCAGGCATAAGATTAAGTTTTAGGCTACTGATCTAATTAATAGTACAGACAATATTTTAATCACGAAAACAACTGGAAACTGGACCAACTTTATAGATAAGAACAAAAATTTGCTAGCTCTCTTACCTACATAAACAGGTCAGCCCGCTTGACAGGGAGAATAGTGAACTGTCCTGTTAGTATTAAATGTTACCATCCCCTACCCATCAGGTTACCATGGGTGGTTCATTCCTCCATGTTCCTAGAGCACTTGTCTATGTCTCTTACAGCACTTACATGACAGTGAAAATGACAGTGAAATCTAACTCTTCTGCCAGATAGTAAGAATTCGTTCTTTTAGTACATAACAGATTCTTAATGAATGTTTGTTAAGTTCACTCTCCTTTCAGTTATTTGTGCTTTTTGATGACTCCAACATCAATGTTCTTTTCTAGTAAGTACTAGGTAATATTTACTGTCTCAAGAAACACTGGAACCGCAAAGGTTTACTGTCTATAAATCTATGCTTCTGGCACCCTTGCTCATCTTACAGGCAATTTCCAAGAAAAATGGGGGCTAGAAACGCTGATTAAGGTTATTGACGCTGTGGCATTTATTTCCTATTGCGTGGTACTATGTGTCTATGTCGATCGAGTATTGCATAGACAGGGACTCTCCAGACAGAAAAGTTCTGCCTGGAAACTACTTTTTCAAACGACTAGCCCATCTGTATCCCTCTTCCCTGCCAGTTTTAAACAGACACCTGAAGGTTCCTAACTCAGAAGCCCCTGCCCACCTACCTTGAATTCTTAAAGTGATGTGCAACTGGTACCAAGACAAACGGAACAGTCAGCCCTAAAATGTTAATGGTCCATTACTTCTTCAAGGATTAGCATAAAAAATGCACACCAAGAAAACTAAGTAAGACTTTTTAAAACTTATTAGTACTGGAAAGACTCCATCAAGATGATAAACTGAGAACCCACCACTGCCTCCTCTCCATTCCAATCACGAATGACAGAAAAGATTTACATAAAAAGTGTTATGTAGAAAAACAAAGAGGGGTCTGATTGGTGGACCAGACATTAACAAGATAGCAGAGTTAGGCTATTTTGAAACAGAAATCACAGACCACAACACACAGAAGATAAGTGTGACAGGCAGAAAAATGACCCCCTGAAAGATGTCCATGTCCTCATCCCTGGTATCTGTGATCATGTTACATTACTTGGCAGGTTCCTTAAAATAAAGAGATTATTAAGTCAACTGTAATTGAAAATTTAAAAAAAAGAGAGATAATTCTAGATTATCTGAGAAGGCCCAATGTAATCACAAGGGCCCTTAGAAGTAGAAGAGAGAGGTAGAAGGGAAGGTGACAGCGAAGCAATGTGAGGACTCAACCGGTCTTCATCACTGGCTTTAACATGGACAGAGGGGTGGGGCCCCTAGCCAGGGAATGTGAGCAGCTTCTAGAAGCTGGCAAAGCCAAGGAAATAGATTCTGTCCTAGAGCCTCCAGAAAGGAACACAGCCGTGCTGACGCCTTGGTTTCGGCTGAGACCTGCACCAGACTTCTACAGATCTACAGGTATTAAATTTGTGTTGTTTTAAGCCACTCAATCTGTAGTAATTTGTTACAGCAGCAAGAGAAAACTAATACAACAGGAATACTACACATGGTGGGGAAAAGCATTGGGAAGCACAAGGTTGCTCTACGGTGACTTTCTGGCTGAGGTGGGGACTGTGAGGACCACAGCCAGACCATCTCAGTTCCAGGTATAACTGATGATGGGAACCTAGACTCGCCTAAGGTGAGCAGAAGACTCGGTCGGCAAAGGGAACTACACACCCAGAAAGCGAACAACTGCCGCACCTGGCTAGAAGCCCACGCCACCTTTTCATCACAGTCCCTGGCAGGGGGAGCAGTGTGAGGAGGAGTGGTGTGAAGTGAAGAAGAAATGAAAAGCTTATCAGTTTTGTCCTATTTAAGGAAAATATACACATACACAAATTTATTCTAGGTTTTGTTAGAAAACCTAAGTTTAAATATGAGCGTTAAAAATTTAAGGGTGAAATGGGGCTCTCGTTTCTAAGAATGTGGTGGCCTAGACAATGTGCTATAAAATATATACGACTGTTAAAATATAAAAAATATAAAAATAAAGTATAACAAACACCCTTTAAATGCTGAGCTCACGGAAAGTAAAGGAAACCCACAGTGTTAAGCAGGCTTTTCAGCTTTGGTCGCCGGAGGATTTTTCTGCCAATCTAAGTGATCGAGGGGCTTTATTATTACTATTTTTAATTGAAGTATAAGTCACATAACATGAAATTAACCACTTTAAAGTGTGCCATTGGGTGGCATTTAGTACATTTACAATATTTTGCAACCACCACCTCTACCATGTTCCAAAATATTTTCATTAGCTCAAAGGAAACCTCCGGAGCCGTCAAGCAAGCAGGTCCCAAGCCCCTGCCTGCACTCAGCCCACACAGCCACCACTCATCTGCTCTGTCCCCGTGGCTGCATCTATCCGGGGCATTTCACATAAAAACAATCATGTAATAGGTGACCTCTTGTGTCTGGCTTCTTTCACTTAGCATAATGTTTTCAAGATTTATCCACCTCATAGCATGCATCAGTTCTTCATTCCTTTATATGGCTGAGTAATATTCCACTGAGTGTAAATACTATATTTTGTTATCCATTCAAAATGTGTCGGAATGAGACAGAGGCGGTGGGTACACAACACCATGAATGTTCTAAGTACCACTGAATTATACATTTTAAAATGCTTAATTTTAAGTTAGGTACTAAATTTTTTTAAAAAGCATTTAAACTTCACAACAACCCAATGAGTTAAGTACTATTATTCTCTCCATTTGACAGATAATGAAACACATACTAGCAGGTTTTACAAGTTTTCTGTCATATGCTTTGCAGGTGGTAGATCAGTATTTGAACACAGGCAGCCTGGCTCCAGAGTCCACTCTCTCAACCACTGTTGTAATTAGCTTTTTAAAAATCAATAATATTGAACTAAAAACTAGAAAAAAAATGAGGGTACTAATCTGGAACCTATTTTATGTGTTAAATATTTTTTTTGAGGACTAGTCTGAAAACCCAGGATAGAGCCTGGCAGAGCATAATCCCTAAACTTGTTAATGAACGTATGACTACAGGCACCTACAAATAAATTTAATATCCACCAGAAAATGTATTCTAAAGGATGAAGGTAAATTTGAAACATAGCTATTCTGTACATTGGGCACTTGCTATTTTTATCCCCTTGCCAAGCAAACACACAGATGACTATTTTCATAAGCTGCTGTTACCTGAAAATATTTATTACATATGCGAGTCTTATGCCAAGCATGATTTTTCAAAATTTGAACTGAATTCCTCTTTTCATAAAAACGCAGTTTTTTTTTCTCTAGGACTGCCCATTCACTTATATAGTTATAAGGCACAAAATACCTAAAAGATAACCACAATGTACAACACTGTTGTGCTAAAGAGGTATAAAAATAAATCCATTGCTTTGAGTCCTACAGAATTCTAACCATCTGAGTGGGAGTTCAATTACTAACAATAATTACAATTTAAAAGAATCCATTTCCAGAAAACCCTTCTTGTACCATACCAAAACCAAACACTTTTAGTCACAACACTCTACCGTCTCTGTCTAGCATTTAGCCACTTAATGCTGGGAAAACACACTAATTCCTGTATCAGATCTCTTGACTCCTGGTTCTACTGTTCACTGTTCTACCATAGTTCTCGATCTTTTTTCAATCAAGACATAAATGACTTTTAACTTTCACTCTTCTCCCACTTATAAAAGTATACGTCATAAAAACACACAAATCTGGGAAAATCAAACAAGAAATTCTTAACAGTGATTGTATGCGGAGAGGGAAAGAATTAAGGGTGGCTTCCTTTTCCCTCATTATGAATCTCTCTGTAATTTTTTTTAAACAATAAACATGTGTTAGTTTTAGCTTTGAAGTGGGGGGAAGAAATCAAGCATTTTTTTTAGAAGACATCAGAATACAAAAAAAAAATAACATAGCCTAGGGAATTCTCAAAATCTGTTCTGGAGATCCCTGAAAGTCCCCAAACCCTTTTCACGGATCTGCAAGATCAAAACTATCTTCATAAGAAAACTACTGAGTTATTTGCCTTTTTTCTTTCTCATTTTCTCACAGTATACAGTGAAGTTTTCCAGAGACCACATGATGTGTGATATTATAAGACAATGCAGACGCAGATAAAAGGATCCAGCTATCTTCTATTAAACAATGGAGAGCTTTGCGAAACAAATATAAAACGATGCCACTCTTCTTACTACTTTTTGGAAAATAACAGTTTAAAAAATGTTACACATGTTACCACCTTAATAGGTTTAATATTTTTCATAAATATCTTAATGATTTCTCAGTTCTAATTTTTCTTTTTTTTTTAGGCGAGGCAACACTTAGTTGACCTCACAGACTGCAAGGACCTTGTCAGCTTACAATCTCTTATTATTTTTTTAAATTTACGCCTACAGCACCTGGTCTTCCTAGGTGGTCTCCCATCCAAGTACTAACCAGGCCCGATCCTGCTTAGCTTCCAAGATCAGAAGGGATCAGGCTTGTTCAGGGTGGCATGGCCATAGACACAGTTCAAATTTCTAATACAATAAATATTAATAGTAATAACTACATAAGCAAAAGTTCTTCAGGGTCTGCAATGATTTTTAAGAGTATAAAGAGGTTCTGATAGCGAAAAGTCTGAGAACTGCTATTATAAACATGCCATTAAATATGAAAAACAGTACATGAACTATTATTTAACACATCATTTCTAATATTCATTTCAGCTGATGTTATAAGTGTTACATAAGCAGTTGAAAGCACCACACTACCTTTGGGTTGGCCACTGTCCTCTCCGGGAAAGTCTTTAAAAACTAAGTAACTCTATGAAGAATAAATATAGCCCATAATTAACACCGTAGAGATTTGAGACAGGAATACTACATAGCTGATAAAGAACATCTAATAGGATGCTGAGAGGGGAAGCAAGTGCAAGTCTGGAAATAAGTTGAACATTCTGAAAATTCAGAAGCTAGGATCTTAGAATACAGGAAGCAAAATCAAGAGTGGAATGAAAAACTATAAGGGTTAAGTCAAAGGCTTTTTGTTAAGTATATTAAGGACCATTCTAGTGACTCACTGGACAGATGTGAGGAGAGAAAGAGGAACTTCAAGGACTACTCCTTGGTCTCTGGCTTTAAGAAGCAGGGTGACAACTATTGTCATTAAGAAGGTAAACACTGAAGGAGGAGCAATTTGGGAGCAAGAGATGGTGAATTGGGGGTTGAACTAGCTAAATTTTAAGTGTTTCAAAGACTTCTATCTGAAGATGTCCAGGAGTTAACCAATTATCAGTCTGGAGTTCCGGAGATTCTAGGATATGCAGATTTGGAAGTCATAAGAACATCGCTGTATTTCCTCACCTTTAAGACAATGATAGTACCATTATTTAACAGATTTTATTTGTTAGGGTTGGGGGAAATCATTATTTTGCCAACAATATGTAAGTGTATATAGTTTTATTTTCATAATCAAATATTCATTCTCAACAAATAATTATGAAAACATAATACATACCAAAACATTTTCTGTATTTTCTATTTCTCCTCATCTTTATTACCTTTATTTTTTCATTTCTTTGGGTTTATTTCGATATTCTCATCTAACTTCTTTTTCAAACTCGATTTAAAGGTTATTATTAATTTTCCTTTAGGTATTTTAGCTCTAACTGATGTTTTTCTTCTCATTACAACTTAGTGGTTTTTAAGATATTCACAAAGTTGTACAGCTATTACCACTATTTAACTCTCGAACATTTTTGTCAATCCAGAAGAAAAATGATGCCCATTCGCAGTCACTGTCCATTCCCTCCTCCTCCCACACCCAGGCAACCACTACTTTATTTTCTGTCTCTTGCCTATTCTGGACGTTTCATTTAAAGAGAATCAAATACATGATCTTTTGTGAATGGCTTCTTTCAAGGCTCATCCAGAATGTCATTTTGTATTATGATTGGAAAATATTCTATTCTATGGCTTCACCACATTTTGTTTATCCATTCATCAGTTGATGGACTTGGGTGGTTTCTACTTTTTGTCTTTATGAATAATGCCACAATGAACATTTGTGTACAAGTTTTTATGTAGTTTTCATTTCTCTCAGAGTGGATCTGCTGGGTCATATGGTTAATGGTATGTTTAACATTTTGAGAAACTAGCAAACTTTTCCATAGTAGATAAAAATTTTATATTCCCATGAGCAAAATATGAGGATTCTAATTTCTCCATATCCTTGCAACACTTATTCTGTCCTTTTGATACAGCCATCCTAGTGGGTGTGAATTGGTATATCACTGTAGTTTTGATTTGCATTTCCCTGATGGCTAATGCTGTCAGTATCTTTTCATGTATTTTTAGGCTACTTGTATATCTTCGCTGGAGAAATGTCTATTCAAATCATTTGTCTATTTTGTCACTGGGTAATTTGCCTATTATTGAGTTATAAGCATTCTTTATATATTCTGGATACTAGACTTTTTCAGATAAATGATTTACAAATATGTCTTCCCATTCTATTCTTTCTTGAAAGTGTCTTTGAAGTACAAGATTTTCAATTTGGAAGCAGTCCTGTTTATGTATTTTTTTTATTTTATTACCTGTGCTTTTGATGGCATATCTAAAAAACCATTGCCTAATCCAAGGTAATGAATATTTATGCCTATGTTTTCATTTAAGAGTTTTGTAGTTTTAGCTCTTACATTTAGGTCTGTGGTTCATCTTGAGTTAATTTTTGTGTATGGTGTTAAGTAGGGATCCAACTTCATTCTTTTGTATGTGGACATCCAATTGTCCCTGCAGCATTTATTTAAAAAACTATCTTTTTCCCCACTGATGTGTCTTGGCATCCCTGTCAAAAATCAACTAAATACAAATTTAAAGGTTTATTTTTTAGACTCTCAATTTGAGTCCATTGATTTGTCTATTCTAATGCTATACTACGCTCTCTTGATTACTGTAGCTCTTACTAAATTTAAAATTTGGGAACTATTAATCCTCCAACTTTGTTCACTTTCAAGATTGTTTTGGCTATTCTGGGTCCTTTGCATTTTCATATGAATTTTAGAATCAGCTTATCAATTTCTGCCAAAAAAACACCCCCCCCCCCAAAAAAAACCACAATTGGACTGACAGAGATTGTAGTGAATCTGCAGATTTGGGGAGTAGTGCCATTTTAACAATACTGTCTTCTAGTCCATGAACACAGGATATCTTTCTACTTATTCAGATCTTTAATTTTTTTCAATGACAATTTATAGTTTTCAATGTACCTACAAGTTTTAATATATCCTATCTCTGCTATCATTCAGCTCTAAGTATTTCCTTATTTCCATTATTATTTCTTCCTTAATCCATAGATCATTCAGAAATGTTTCTAAATTTCCAAGCATAATGTTTTAGGTTTTTCTTTTTTTTAGTTATTTTTTTTGTTATTGCTTGTTAGCTTGATTGCACTGTGGTTCAACAATTCATTCTGTAATATTTCAAACCTTTTTCAAAATTTAAATTTTGTTTTACATGCCAGTGAATTATCAAGTTTGATAACTTTTCCATGTTTGACTTGAAAAGAATTCTGCAGCTGTTGGGTACAATGTTCTGTATATGTCTGTTAGTTAAATACATTATTCCATCCTCTAAATTCTTGTGGTTTTCTTCCCTCCTGCTTATTTTAATTACTGAGACACATTAAAATCTACTTTGTTGATTGAATGGTATATTGCTTCTTAAAGTTTTAATTTTTGCTTCAAATATTTAGATAAACACAAACATAAAATTGCTTTATTTTCCTGTACTGAGACTTTTTTCTGATTGATGTTATTCTCTTGACGTCTAGTAATGATGCTACTATAAAGTCTATTTTGTCTGATATTAATAGTTTTATCAGCTTTCTTTTGGTTAGTATTTGTCTGGTATGTCTTTTCTCATATTTTTATTTTCAAACTTTCTGAATCCTTAACTTTAGATGTATCTTTTATAAATAGCATTTTTCCCTTTTTAAAATCAATTTAGGAATTCTCTTAACCAAAGCATCTAGTACATTAACATTTATTTGGATCTGTAGCTGCCATATGATTCTGTGCTATTTTATCATACATGCTCTATGTTGCTTTTTCTGCCTCTTCCTGCTCTTTGACTAATTTTTTCTAATTAATTTTTTACCTCTGGAATTTACACATATATAGTTTCTATTCTTTTACAGGCTATCTAGTAATTGCAGTATACATTCCTAACACATCAATTCTGAGAAGTTTTCATGTTTGTCTTCCTTGCAAACAATACAAATTTAATTCAATTCACTCCCTCCAACCTTTATGCTACTGTATTTCACTTCTCTAACATTTCTTTTTAATGTCTACAAAATCATATTATTTGATAGTTAATGTCTGTTTAGATTTAGCCACATGTGATATTTACAACTTTCTCTACTCTTCACTCTTCCACTGCACTCCTTCCATCTGGGCTCTGCACAGAGAACATTCTTTAGAATTTCTTCTAGTGAGGATCTTTGCTAGTGGCAAAATGTTTCTGATGGTCTGAAAATTGTTTCACCTGTGTTTTAAAGATTATCATTTGATACAGCATTCTGAGTAACAATTTATCTTCTCTCAGCAAAATGAAGAAAACACTTCATGGTTTTCTGACTATAATCACTGAAAATGAGGTATCAGTTATGCTTTAGCGCATTTTTGGCTCTCTCTGTTGTGAACAATCTCACAGTCTGCAGCTAGGTTCCTTAATAATGTATCAGCACCTACATTTCAGGTTACATATCCAAA
Source organism: Eidolon dupreanum (assembly GCA_028627145.1). NCBI lineage: Eukaryota > Metazoa > Chordata > Mammalia > Chiroptera > Pteropodidae > Eidolon > Eidolon dupreanum. The sequence continues at coordinate 3,469,609 of CM053503.1, read as the reverse complement.
ACATAGATGGCTTACTCATTTTCTGGGCCATTTCTCTCCTGTAAAAGGTCAATAAATATCCAAAGTCTGCTTTTCAATTTGGCCAACACAAACACTCATGGAGTTGAGCTGAAGTACTTAACAACACAGACAGTCAGAATGAAACAGTGAGGTAAACCTGGTCAAGATCTGGTCCCCTAAGCATGTGCAATCTTATGGAAATGACAGAGGGACATACAAAAACACAGCAGAGAATCATGCCTTTTAAGTACAAATAATGATGTTTGGGTTGGCCTACTAACCAAGTCACCAAATTTGACCATTTCCAAAATGCTTATTTGCCCTCCAAGGATGAAAGAAAAATAGTCAAAAAATTTCAATGTCAGTTCCAAAGTCAATTTCCAGAGGGGAATCCAGAAATGGTTGAGTCACAGAAGCACTACTGAAATCTGTGGACAGCATCTCCTGATGGCATGACTGGACAGAATTATTTTAAAAGAAAAACAACTAAAATACATTTTCAGTGGTAGATCTTGAGCTAATGAAATCCAAAGGCTGAAAGCCACTTAGTGTGGCTTTCATATTCAAAAATGTTATTCACCTAATCCAGAGTTAATATAAGTCTTTCTCCTAACATAACAATCAAGCTAACTCTCACACCTAGACTGACAGATATACAAGTTAAAAAAGCCTAATGGATAACACACCTGAGTGTCTAGAAAAATAACATGGGCTTTGGAATAAAACAAACCAAGGTTCAGGTCCCAGCTATAATTCATATTGTGTAGTACGTAATTTAAATCTCCATGCCTCAATTTCCTCATTTGTAATTCTGGGTCCAATACTTAACTGTCAGTGTTGCCATGAGGAATGAGAACTAACTTACGGGAAGCAAGTAGCATCATACCAAGCATACAGTTGGCACTCAACAAATGCTGGTTCCTGTATAATCTTTTCAAAGCATCTTTTAGGAGTAGGACTCAATATTCAATCAGGGCTTTAAAATCAGTAATGATTACTTCAGTTCCTTCCAAAAGAGCAATTGTTATTTAGTAAAAAATAAAGAATAACTGCTTTTTCAGAAGGAGCTTCAAGAAGGCAGGAGAGTCACCAGTGTAAACTACTACAAAGAAAGCAGCGAAAGAAGAAAGGCAGTCTCCAGACCAGATCGGTATGGTTCTGTGACAAGACAGGGCAGAGCAAGTCTGAGAGATGAAGGGTTGCGAACACTGGAGAAAGATTAAAGCTATAGAAAAGAAGTGAAAATTAAAGGAGCAAAGTCCCCAAAAATAATTGGAGTTGGGTGACGGGGGTGGATCAAGATTAAAGGTAGCAGAGACTGGATCCATCTGTTCCCTGAAACAAGCAGAATGCAGGGAAATATGATTCTGTAATTGGAATTGATTCTGTAATTGGAAAAAAAAAAAACAGAAAAGTGAGAAAGCTCATCCCAAGTAGCCTCCATATTATCTACAGTAAAAGATGAGATCTGTAACAAGTCAAGGGAAATGGTAGAGCTGGCCAGATGAAAGAAAATTTCAATTCCACTGAATTTCTAAAACTGGGTACAAATACTGTATTTGCAAGAATATGTCTGAAAAAGAAATAAATAATTATGGTCTTACTACACTATTCCAAGCACGTGTTCCACAAAGTGTCACCACATTTACTTCTCAGGAGAACCCAGTAAGTGAAGTGTTACTGTCCCCATTTTAATAAAAAGTTAGAAAAATGATTACAATACAGACTCAAAAACCTTGAAGACTGATTTTTGAAGTCTTTATAATGACACGATATAGCAGATATCTGATGTTTTGGGCCACACAGCACCATTCCCTTTTCCTAAGGGCAAGCTGACCTTGGTAGGGTATACATGACCTTGGTAGGATGGTAAATCCAGGTGCCCCTCCTCCACCTGTTACAGTCAAGGGGTGGGCATATACCTTGAGCATGGCTAACAGGGGCTCTCCCAAGACTTTTAATCTTGAGCAGAATTCTATAAGGGCAAAGAAACAGAGACAGAATCCACTGATTCCAGTGGCGGTGCCCAAAAGATATCCTCCAGGAATCTTTTTGGAGCCTATTCTTTCTTACTTTAAGTCTGCAGCCTCCTCACTGATCCTGAGAGCTCCCAAAGAGCCTGCCAATAAACTTCTTTTTTGTTAAATCACCCAAAGTCTGTTTCTCCAGCCTGTAAGAAGAAAACCCTAACTGATACACATGGGGAAATGCTTTATAATCTGAAACAAATGCATTAAAAAAACAACAACAACAACAACCAGGATATGAAACCCTATACCATTATATATAAAACAGAGAAAACAGAGAATTAGGGAGATACGACCACATTTTGAGAAACATTATTTCTGATAAACTTTAACACAAACATCTCTGTATTGTATGTGAGACTCTCCAACTTTATATTCTTCTACTCTCTCCCATCTTTTACACCAGCTATGTCAAAACGAACTTGAAGTTTCTTGAATGCTGACTTACACATTAGGGCCTTTGAATATGCTTTTTGTTCTGTCGAAAAGTTTCCTATTGCCCTTGTAGTTCATTTTCTTTAGCAAATTCCTACTTTTCCTTCAAGATCAAGTCCAAATATGTCAACCTTGGGGTTTCCCAATCACTTTCACAGAGGCAGCCCACCTCTTTTTCCTTGGTACTACCAGGAGCCTTGTCCACACTTCTACTATACACCTAAGAAGAGCTTCTTGAGGACAGAGACTTTCACTGACCTCTATATCCAGAAGGCCTTGTACTGCAAATCAACAAGTTACTCTATTTGGTTTCTATTTCTAAAAGGCAGGTACTTTGTCTATATGGTAAAAAAGTCCAGTGTAATGTTAGGTTTGTGAGCTAATCAGACAGGGTGCCCAATTTTTTTCTTCTGATACCAACTGGAGCAAAGTGTTCTGAATAAGCCTTCTTACACAGTTCTAAGGATAGGTGTGCCTGGACTCTGAGTCACAGAGCAATAATAGGTGGAAATGAAGGAGAAAGGAGGACTCTTCTGTATTTCTGTATGATTTGAATTTTTTAATAGTCAGCATTTATTCAATGAAATGCAATTCTTTGAAAACACAAATTATGTAATTAAAAAAAACATTTAAAATTAACAATAAGGAAAAAAGAAGTCTTCTGAAAGTTACTAATTATTTGCATTACAATTCCAAAATTAGCATCTAAACGCCCCAGACAATTCCAAATAATCTGTTTTCAAATTCTAGACTGATAAAATCTTTTAATTACAAACATACATTTCTACGAATAAAAACTATCTTTCATAACTAATCTAATGAGAACCAAAAATGTATAATTATAATCTAATTATACTCACAATTTTGAGAATTTATAATATGAGGCCATTACTTGTATTATATAATAGTCATCAATTAGAAAGATAGCATTGTCTTGAAATAGTATAATTCTGGTTTTCTGTACTCATCCCATGGTATGCTACAAAACAAAATCACTCATTTGTTTATTCTGATTTTTAAAGTGTGTGTGTGTGTGTGTATGCACAATACCACACTTGATGTGAAAGAATGTAGAACTTGGAAGTGAAAAAGCAAACATGAAACGTATCAATGCGAAAAGGTTGTAAATCAACATCTTAAACAATGATCCAACAGTCCTTTAGGGAGAAGCAACTACTCCGGGCAGCCTTGGAGTTTATACAGCAGGGGAGGGTCACAGCCAGGATCCCAACCCAGACTGCCTGGCTCACTTAACCACTACGCTAAGCTGACTCTCTTCATCATCTCAAAGCTTTGGCTGAACATCACACTCAGGACATTTTATAAAACACGAGCCATCACCACAATACTATACCATTAAAAGCAATGGTATTTTTCTCATCAACTGTAGTGACATTTTTGTGGTGAAATTTTTTTCCTTTGGTAGCAACCAGAATCAATTAGGGCCTGTGTTGCATGGTTTAACCTTAATACAGAGGTTTGCAAAAAGAGGTGGGAACCACTCTTGGGCACCATAGTTAAAAATAACAAAACAATGTAAATTTTCACTCAGACTCGTGCTTGGAACAGTTACTGCCCCAAGGGGAAGAGAAAAAAAATTATTCTTACAAGTCTAATGGATAATCTAACATAGCTTATGAGAGAAGGAAAAACCATAGCAAATTCAGGATGCATAATTTCAAGCAGAACTTTTAACAAGAAAAATACTCAACAAGGAGAGAAAATTAAAATAGAAATGTCTTTTTAGGGTAAAGGGAAATATATTACCTCTATTTCCAGTCACTCTCTATTGCAGGGCTCAGAAAACTATGGCCCAAGGGCCAAATCTAATCCACTGCCTGGTTTTGTAAATAGGATTTTATTGCATCACAGCCCTGCCCATTGATTTACCTATTGTCAACAGCTGCTTTCCCACTCTCATAGTAGTGCTGACTAGCTGTGCCAGAGAGAGACCTTACATAAAGTCAAAAAACACTTACCACTTGCCAGCTTACAGAAAAAGTTTACCAATCCTTATTTTATTTCTTTTATAACACTTAACACTATGTAAAATTATTGGCTTTTTTTTCTTGTTTACTCAACTATTATCTTTCTCTCCCACTGGAATGCAAACTTCCTGAAGAAAAATACTTCATTCTCCACTCTATTTTTAGCACCTGAAATAGTGCATGACACATAGAAACCACTCAATAAGGGTATTGAATGAATAGCATTTATTAAGAGAAAAAAAGTGCAAACATTTCTCATTCTCTTAGATGCACTCCGATAATTCACCCCACTATTTCATCAAAATGGGTCTCTTCTCAACTAACATTGGATTTTTCATGTCGCATTGATAAATCCGGTTCATTCTTAGTCTTCATTTGATACATCAGTAGCATCCCACCCAGCTGATCTATACCCTTCTCCATGACTTTCAGAACACCACATTCTCTTAGTTTTCCTCCTGCCCTACTGGTTTTTCCTTAGTTCCCTTTGCTGATGCTACCTCATTTCCCTAATCTCTTAATGTCAGCATACTCCAAGGCTCGGTCTCTGAGACTTTTCTCTCAGTCCACCCTCATTTTCTTAGTGAGTTCATCTAGTCTCATGACTACTCTTAGGCATTTCAAACTTAACTAGTCCAAAACCAAAACCAAACTCCTCCTCTTTTCCCCAAAAATCTGATCCTTCACAGTCTTCACCATCTCAGTAAATGGGAACATTATCTTTCAAGTTATTCAAGCTAAAAATTCTTGGAAGTCAATCAATCCTCATTTTGTTACAACCCATATCCAATCTACCATCAAACCTTGGTGGCTCTATTTTATAAATGTATTCCAGGTTGATGATCACTTCTCACCACCTCCACGACTACCATCCTGATTCAAGCCACTATCACCTCTTGCCTGAGATGATGTAATAGCTCCCTAACACATTTCTCTGCTTTTGCCCTTGTTCCCGTACAGTCTGTTCTCAACAGCCAGGGTGATCATGTTTAAAACGTAAATTGGCAAGTTGCTGCATGCTCTAAACCTCTAATACTATCCAGCTCTCTTTCCCAGAGTTAAAGTCTCACACAATTCGGTCCCCTGAAACCTATTTCCCTCTTTGTTCCCCCCACTCCAGAAACATTGGCCTCCATGCCCTTCCTAGAGAATGTCAAGCAAGCTTCCAATTCAGCGTCTTTACACTGGCTGAAAGGCTCTTCTGATTTAATGAATAAAGACTCTTAAATTAGGCACTTCTATGAACTATGGTGTCACCTAATTCTCACAACAACTCTGTGAGGTAGGTATCGATAACCCCACTTTACAGATTAAGAAGGTGAGGTTTATAGGCCACCTATCTAACAAACAATGGAGTTAAGAGTTCAGCCTTGATTAGTCTGCACAGAACATGAAGTTTCAGTGAGTTAGTTCTAGGAGGGCTAAAAAGAAAGGGATTAGTGATATTCCTCTGAAGTCAAAGTGATCAAAACTGCTACAGGTGTATGTTGACAGCTAGAGGACATAAGAAAGGGCAGTCAGAGAAATAAGATGCGAGCCAGAAGAGGAAGTTACCAAGCCAAGAGTAGACTGTTTCAAGAAAGAGAGGGGTGTCAAATGGAACTGAGATATCCAGAAGCCCAAGAACCAAGCACATACCTCACAGTAAACCACACCTGTAGTAGAGAGAAACTCTGATCCTGATTTAAAAATTTAAAAAGATGTATCTTCTACCAATAATACTGGCAGGAGATATCCCATAGGTAGTCACTTCCACTTGCCTGCAGCAAGTGTGTGGAAATAAAAAGCAGTTAAGCAAGTGATAAAGCAACACATTATACCTTGGTTTTCTTCTGACCTAGTGAAAAGTTGAGGGTGGGCATGGGATAGGAGGAAGACTGGCCCTCAAATTTCAGAAGGCGAAAAAAAAAAAAAGAAACCAATTAAATTCTGCCCGATTCCCTGTGGATATGCGGGACATTTGTCTTTATCCCCGATATTCTCTAAGAGGCCAGAGAGGTAGCCAGGGACAGAGAGTCTGAATGTCGGCCTCTACCCCAAATTCTTCCAGCAACTTCTCACCTATGCCCCATTCCTCTCTGTTCCAACACGATGTCCCCTCTCATCCCCATCCCCCAACTATACCCTAGTTAGTGACCCCCGAGAAATCCCACACCCCGCAGCGGCCCGGGAGTGAAGACTCTGCCTCACCACGGCTCCGGCCACGGCGTGGACCAGGTTTTCGTAGGACAGCACAGAAGCCATTGGTGCGGTTCCCCTCAGACTCAGTCACACTTTTCCCGCAGGCGCCGCAGTCAACCGAATGAGGAAAGAGTCTGAGTCTCCAGCGTGAGCGCCGCAAACTCCACCCTCACGCCTGGCACCTCCAAAACAACCACTTCCGGGTCGCAGGGCGGGAAGACGGGAAAGCGGGTCCGGGAACGCCCCCCTTGGCTCTGATTGGCTCCCGGTGAGTCCGCGGGGCGGAGCAACGAGGTGCTGGCCCCAAGCGAAGAAGTCCGACAGTCCGAAAGTCCGCAATTGGTCCTCGCGTTCCCAGGACCCGGCCAGCAGTGCTTCAGACTTAAGAAACACTGGTAACTTTAGAAAGCCTAGATGGCTTCCTTTTTCTCCACTTTCCTCGTAACTCAAACTGGTGACAGGCAATAGAAGCGACTCACATCTTCCTGTTTCTTAGCAACTTGACTCGTATTTTCTCTCTCAAGTATTTTGAAAGTCACATTTTGGCCAAGAGGAAATATGTTGATTGGGCAAGGTTCTGCCTCAGAAAAAGCCTGGGGGGTGTGGGAAGAGCAGCTCTTGAGCTTCAGGTCAAAATGATCAGATGCAGGTGGGTACATACTCGTTGGCAACTGGGAAAGTCATTTAACCTCTTGGTGTCCTCCTTTGCCTAATGAGTGTTAATACAGTACTAACAACTTCACTTACTTTGAGGACTACAAAAGCTAATTTATGTAGACGTACTTGATAAAATACTTAAGAAAAAAAATTGTTTCCATGGTGCACGGTGAATCTACACAGGACTAGAGAAATGACAGTTCAAACCTAGCAGTGTAAGTTATATCGCGAAAGACAATATTTTGAGCTCCAACTTCATTACTGGGGTACCAATGTCACATGTCTGCCAGTTTCTGTACCAGCAACTTTACTTGTATAATACTCTCACTGGTAATTCATGAGTATTTATGTCAGGCATGTCAAGCTCAGTGCTTTATGCCCTTTTATCACATTTACTGCCCAGAAGAGGGCCTTAACAGTTTACCTGGTGATGTTTTCGCAAAATTTGCAGAAAATATTTTAATTGCCATTGGTCAAGATCACTTTCCACTTTAGCTCCCCTTCATTTGGAGTGGTGCTACAGTGACCACAAGCTAAGGGAAAGGTGAATTGGGGAAACAGAGTGGATTTAGTGGTATCTGTTTATACGTAAGGTTAAGCTACTGTTAGAGATCCTGCTGTAGGAGTGGCTTCCAGGAATACCCCCACTACAAACTTGTCATGACCGTCAAGGCATAGATCCAAAAGGCTAATGAAGATAGAATTCTGGCACTGCGATATAAGAGACATCAGGTCTATTATAAATTTATGCAGGAGATTCTGTTCTTGTTGACTCCTGATCAAATTGGAAGCTCTCGACAGGAATATACTGGATAATGTAGTTTTATAAACACTTTATGAATGAATATTTTCCCTTCATGATGGTAATTAAACACAATAGAATTTTTCAGAATTCCCATTTGTAGGGCATGAATCTAGAGGAGATAGCATGTCCAATATCAACAAATATTTTGATCTAGATGGAATTATCTTCCTACTCTTCTGAAAACAATGCCAAGTTTCATATAATGAGTATGAATCGAAAAATGTAGCAATTACATAGGTACATCGTGTATTAAATGGAACTTTGTAGTTCTGATGTAGGTACATCACTTAAGTGGAACTTTGAAGTTGTATTTATTACCAGCTTTTAAAAAGGACATTTTTTCTTGTTTTAAACATTCACTTTTACATCTAATTTAATATTCACAATTACATATTTTTCATAGAGGGCTCCCTAAATTATAGAAGCATCAACACAAAAAATTCAGTGTGTTTACTGTCGCGACCTGCAAGACTAGAGGGTTAACCTAAGGGGGGTTGATGGAGGATTAAGAAAAACACAGAGACAGTATATACAAAAGCTGGGGCCAGGCGGGACACTGCACTCTGACAGAGATACAGTGACCCCAAGGTAAGCTCAGCATGTTAATTATATTCACCTAAAGGTCAAGGAAGGGGTGAGAGTCTTCTCCGGACTTGAAACTTGCTGGCAACAATAATCTCCCGAAGGCCTGTCTGTATACTATGCAGTTACCTGTGCTAACCCACAAGCTGTCGCTTGCTTCTCTGCCCTTGGCAGATTGCGACACAGTTAAGCATGGGTTTTCAACACAAATCCAACTCTCTATAGTTTACACCCATGCCCTCATTACAAAATGAGCTAAAAGAACCAAGCCAGAACTGATTCCTTTCATGTATGTTGCTTCTACCTGGTCATATTTTCACAAAATTTGTAGAAAGACATTTTAATCACCAGTGGTTAAGATCTCTATTCGCTGCAGCCTGACATAGCCTAGTGATCTGAGTGAACTCAAGGACATCCAAATCATATATGGTACCTAGATTTTCAGAGTGCCATTTATTTACTTCCTTGATACTTTGGCTCTGCTTACGAGTTCATAGTTTTAAAGTTAGGATTTCACCTAAGAATGTCAAAATGTTACTTTATAGAAAATCGTGTCTATGGCCATGCCACCCTGAACACGCCTAATCTCGCCTGATCTTGGAAGCTAAGCAAGGTCAGATCCGGTTAGTACTTGGATGGGAAACCACCTAGGAAGATCAGGTGCTGTAAGTGAAAAAAAAAAAAATCGTGAATTTACACTCCCACCAGCACTACACAAAAGGTCTAATTGCCAAGATATTTAAAACGTTTGCCAATTTGACATGCCACTGTTTAACTTTGCCCTTTAGTTTTACAGCTGTTGATACTTATTATTTACTTTAGGGTAGTTTCCTCCACAAACTCTTTTAAGAATGCTTTATTGGTTGTAAATATTGGTTTACAGTGAACTTTAGAAATTGCAACATAAAACTTTTCCTGTATTAACTTTGTAACATTAGAATATCAAATGTCTTCTCATATCTGTTGATCTATTTTGATGTGTCGTCAGATTCTATTTGCTAAATTTTTAGTTTTGGCCATCTATATTGAGAATTGATCTATTCTTCATTTGGAAGATGTATACTGAACATCTCTTCTGTCATGTATTAGTCTGGGTGCTGAGGTCATAGTATTTAAAGGTAAACATCCCTGTCCTTATGGAGTTTACATCCAGGAGAAAATCTCTCTCATTCATCTTTGGTTAATACCTTTTATTGGGTTTGATGTTAGAATGTTTTCTTCCAAAAGTTAACCAGAGAAATTTTCATCTTTTTCTTAGAAATGGAATAGATTAAATATGTGTCAATTCTTTAAATTATGGCTATGGACCCATCTGCTGTTGATGCCTTTGTGAATAGAATTTTAATCTTTCCAATTTTATGGTGATTGGAATATCTGTTTCCATTTTCACTTACATCAGTTTAAAGAATTTTTGCAACTAAAAGCATTGTTTTAAAAGCATTTTAAACAGTGTATTTTCTTGTTTCTTTTAATTGCTCCTACATCCATGGTTCTTTTCTCAACTCTAATATTGCTCAATTTTTGCTTTTTCTTATTCAAGAGCCCAATGAGAAATTTTCTCTCCAAAGAATCAGTTTGTAGTTTTTTTAACCTATTGTCTCGAGGTGGCCTCTTCTGTCCCCAGTTGTAGAACTTTCGTTCAGCTAGACTTCAGGTCTGGCGACTCCCAATGATGGCTATTAGGTAGTTTAGTTCTAATTTTAATGTAGCTGTAACAGGGAGGCAAGCACGGTGATTACCTCCTCCACCATCTTGACTAGAAGCCCTCAGAACTCGTTTTTCCTTGTCCCTATTATTGGGCCTGTCACAAATGGACTAAGCACTTCAATTATGCTATGTCCTTATTAGGAAAAATCCATTGGATATGCACATCAGCACAAGTGATTTGTGATATTCCTTATTTAACCAATCCTCTTCAAATGTATATTTTAGTTGTTTCAATTTTTTAATGCTAACAATTCTGCAGGAAGCAACATGGTAGAGAGGGGCAGAAGAGCACAGAATTTAGACCTTTGAAGCTACAAGCCTGGTGAGAACCCCAGCTCCACAAATAATCAGGGGTGTTATCCTGGGGAATTAAGTGCTTCAGTTTCCTCACCTGTATTAAAATGGAGAGAATGCTTATGATCATCAGAATTGAGTCAATACTTGCAAACTGATTACAAAGTGCTTGGCACAAAGTAGGTACTTACCTGATTTATGTGCCTACTTGGGTACATTAATTTTAGGTAAGAGCAAATCTCTAAAATACAAGGTGTTTCTCCCTGTATCCCATTAGGCCAGTATTTCCTAGCATGACAGACTGCTTCTCCAGGTCTTTTCTCCATTTCTGTGGTACTAACTTTGTTGGGCACTGTGACCACACAGACATGGACTGGCACTTTGTAGCTTACCTTGGAGCTACATATGGTCTCAAAACAAAGAAAAAGCTAATAGGATAGGACGAGAAGTGATAAAATGCTAATTCCACGTATTAGCCTCAGGATTTCAGCGTGTGCTTCCCTGGAACTCTCTCCTGTTAACTCAGATGTGCACCAGAGCAAGCCCTTCGACTCAGACATGGAAGCTACGGTCTCAGTACAGCAAAACTGCTTACTTCTGGACTGCCACCTGAAAGGAAACTAAAGCTGTTTTACTTAGGCTAATGTATTTTTGTGGGTCCTTGTTAACAGCATTTTTATAATCTGAAGCCTATGTGCCCAGTAAATAATTTGAGTCCTAGACACATAAAAGAAACAGAACATATGACGGGGAAAAAAGGGGGAGGAGAGTCAATATGCAGTTTGAAACCATACTTTATTTTTAATGTAGCTAGAAATATCCAATAACTATGTATTTTTAAGCAGAAAAAAACTCCTTTACTTTTCCTTCTTACAGCATTATTAGCACAAGAACATTTGCTTAGAAATGATATTTTCTATGATAATGAAGAATGTATTTTGTATTTGTGGAACGTAAAAATCTAAAAGCACAGGACACATTTTCCGAAAATTAAAAAAAATTTTTACTTTTACCCATTTATGGTAATATTTGCAGTTAGAATGTACTTAGATAATGTGTAGTTAAGTAAATCAAAATCAAATAAAAAATCCAGAAGCAACTGGTCTTCTTGAGTTATTCACAGCATACATTGGAAATTTTGAGAAAGAACACACATCAACAAAAAGAACACTGGCAAGCTCAAACGCAAGTTTATATGCTGAGTATTTTTAAAGGGTTTAAAAAGCATGCTCGATAAGCATACAGCTTTTTCTCACTTATATAACAGATGCATTTTTATCTGCTTGTGTACAGCAAAGGGTTAGAATCTGAATCAACTTATGATTTCAGAGATGTGTTATTTCAAAAATGTATTCCATGGATTTTATTTCACTGCTCCTACCACTGATTCTTCAAATAAGCAAAGTACAGAGGGTCTCATCCCTTGAAACTGCTTTTAATTTTAACTGAAAGATAGGGAGAAACGTAGAAATACCTAGTACAGTGCCTGGACTTTGTCTTATTTAATATAGTTACTGAATGTGCAACAGAAAATTTATTTTTATCCTTGGAGGAAAGGGAAGGAGAGAAAGAAGTAGAAATATGGTTGCAGTTATTTAAGAGGTGAATAGAACAATGAATCTTTCATAATGCCAACAACTCCACAACGAACCATGGATTTCAATTTTATAATTCATGTTGGATCAAGAAGTTAGGTTCCCCTCTATGTATCCGAATTAATTCAAAACTCACTCTCTCCAAAATAAAATATAAACTCAATTATTATTTCCTAAATAGAAGACCACACACCCCAGGGAATCCCTCCTTCCAACATTTTCTGATATGTCACCAGAGTAGAAATTTCATATTCAAATATGAAATCTCTCGACCAAGAAACTACAGCTGTTATGTCATTATATGTTAAATGTTAAATTAAACCCAGCATTAACTTTGCTTGCACAATTATGCTGTGAATGATTATAGCAGTGATGATTCTAGCAGAAAAGGGCTCTCTTTAGCCCAATAAGAGACAGGGGGGAAAAGAAGTGAAAACAAGCAGAAAGCTAACAGAGATGAGATTTTTCTAACCAGGAAAAGTAACTTAAAATATAGACATGTAAAAAGAAAAGTATTCTTTATTTCCCCATGTGGAAATAATATGAAACATTTATTTTATATATCAGACATCGGAGCTAAGTAATCCAACTCTACTGCAGCATTATAAAAATCATCCCTTTACCACAGTGTAAGATTTAAATGCATCCACACAAGGGTTCATGTTATATAAAATGTAGTAAGATTGCTGCTGCCCTGCCAAGTACTTCCAGTCCCTACCCAGGTCCTACTGCAATACTGGTGGTCCCAGTAGTTTTACTGAAATAAATCATTTTTGAAAAAAATAAAGCATTTGAAAAAGACAACACAAAATGCCTCAGGAACCATTTATCAAACTCAAATTTTATCTATTTAAATGTCGTATTCGCCTCCCATGAATAAACCTTTATTTCACTAAACTGTGCAGTAAATCTTCCATGCTGAAATCTTTTTTGCCCAATTCAAAAGAACACACCGAAATGATTAGTAAAGAAAAATGTAGGGTTTAACACACCCTTTTAATTTGTTTTTAAATGTTTTTAAGATTTAAAAGTGTTTAAAGTTTGTAATTCCTAGTAGGGAAACATTATCTGAATATATACCCTAATGGCAAACCACTGTAAAATGCTACAGCTGCATTTGGGGCAGCAGGGTAGGGATTCTCTTCAAAGCACCCCAGCTTTCTTCATGAGAAGGTCAGAGGTACACTGGTTTGTATTATTGCGACATCCACTGGGTGATCTAAATTGCTTTTCCTTCAGCAAGGGCTTTACTTATGAAAAGGCATTATGCTTGACCTCCAAATTTGGCTGACAATTTACTGATGAGATTCATAACCTTTGGGTTGCTCTGATATTTTGACATATTTGCTGGGTTCTGGGCCACATCCTGGAAGGCCACCATAACTTCTGGATCCTGCAAAAAAAAAAAAAAAGGTGTTTTTTTTTTTTTTTAAGTATTTAAGTATTTTATGGGGTCAATACATTCACTATCTTAAACCCCACCTCTTTATTTAGACCTATAATTTTGTCATGGCCAAGTTAGTTGGGATTTGGACGAGTCCCTGAAGTATAATTATTAATGTGCACATAAATGTCAAACTCAATTATTTCACTTTAATGAAAAATAAAGCACATACAATTTTGATTCAAAGAAAATAAATGAATATAATTACCAACAATTACAAAGTATTTCCTATAAACCAATTTTTAAAAACTTAAGCTATTTGTTTTGGAAAAAAAATGAATGTCACAAGTATGTAATTAGCTATTTGGTAATTCAGATCAATAAAACATGTTTAACAGAGTAACCTTTGTTTCCACACAGAATAATGAAATAAATGCCTCAGTAACATAAAATTCAACTTTGTTTTTCCAAGTCTTACCTGCATGGCTGCAAGAACCTCTGGATCACTAAGAATTTCATTGAGCCCAGGCATTCCTGCCATTCCAGGCATGGCCCCGCCCATTCCAGGCATTCCTCCAGGAAAATTACCCGGCATTGCCCCAGGAAAGCCACCTGTGAAAATAAGTGAAAAAACTGTATAGACACCAACCAAATTCCCAAGTCACCTGATAGCATACTATTTTCTACTGTGGATGAAAAAGGGATTCTGCAGAAAGAGTGATCTGATCCTAAATTCCTAACTGGGTCATGGTGGGCAGTCCTGGCTCCAGATATTTGATTTCTTTAGTGAAAGGTTTACCTTTGCCTTAAGCAGGCCCTGTCCATTGTTTTTGTGCCTCTAGGTTAACACAACTTTGTAATAAGTGGAACCATCTTCAAGGGAGAACGAAATTTTTGTTAACTCTCCTGTAATCCAATCCCCACCTTGCTTTCTCCCACCTTCCTTATGTTCCCTCCTTAATTCCAAATGCATAAAATAATCTGCAGAACTGTCATTCTCTGGAGCATTTGAGATCTTGCTTCCTGGTAACTGTCATCAGTTTTGGCTCAAATAAATTCTTATAAAAATTCTCTACAAGCTTGGACATTTCTTATGTTGACACTACCAATTAAAATAACACACATGTGCATCACAAAAAAGTGTTACTCAAGAGAAAGTGGTCTGAACATTCTAACTCCATGTAAAAAGATACAATTTTTACCTTCAAGTTTTCTCTTAAAAATAAGGCTATCAATCAGACTTTGCTACCTTCTGGGTTCATTTTTTTCCTAGCAATAAAACTGTTTAAAAAAAGAAAACTAATCTTACATTAAAAAAAAAAAAAAGTTAATGACCACTTGGAATTACAAAATTAAAAAGTCTAATAAATCACCTTGATCATCTTTTATCTTCTCATTCTTTACTATTATTTCTGTTTCAATTTAAAGTTAATTTATAAACTTTTAGTTGTTCTTTTCTTTGTATTTCTGTAGAGCAGTTATTCCTCCAAGAACTACATGGAATGCTCATTATAAAAACCTATAGATTTTTATCTTCACCCCAGACAGAATCAAAATTTCTGAACATGAAACTGAAAATCTGCATTTTTAACAAGCACTCCTGGTGTTTCTTCTTAACACTGAGATTAATGCTCTAGCTAAAAAAATTTAATTCTCCTAGCATGTTTTTAAATTAATAAATCCAAATTATTTTCTACCCAGCTTTTCACTGCCACAAACCTTTATATCTGCTGGAGGTATTCTAAAATAATTATTATGCCAATATAGGGACAACCTAAAGGGAAATACAGGTATTCTACAGATCAAGGGTCACTATAATAAAACCAAACAAAAAGAAACACGGACTGCAAAGTCATTTCTACCTGGCTCAACAGTTTAAACAGGCCGATAAATAACTAACAATCACAGATTAGGGAGACCTAAAGGGTCTGAAAACAACTCATTGCTTCTCTTAAAGCTCCTACTGACTTTGAAAAACTAGTTTCTACCAAAAAAAAATCATTTTGTTAAATTCCACATGTACATGAAATCATGCAACATTTGTCTATTTGACTTATTTCATTCAGCGCAATACCCTCTAGGTCCATCAAGGCAACACCTTTTCCCATCCCTTTCCTTTCAGTGTGTCTTTTAATCTGAAACACATCTCTTGTAGGCAGCGTATGTAGGGGTCTTGTTTTAACCATTCAGCCATTCTATCTTTGGTTGGAGTGCTTAATTCTTTTCCATTTGAGGTACTTGTTGATAGGAATGTAGTTATTACCATTCTTTATTCGTGTTTTTGATACATGTTTTTTCTTAAGTCCCTCCAACATTTCCTGTAATACTGGCTTTGTATTGACAGCTTATTTTTGTCTGGGAAGCTCTTTATCTGTCCTTTGATTCTAAATAATTCTACTGGGTAATCTTGGTTTTAATCACTTTGAATATTCTGTGCCAAGCCCTTCTGTCCTGCAGTTTCTTTTGAGAAATCAGCTGCCAGTCTTATGGGTGCTCCCTTAGAGGTAACTTTTTCTCTTGCTGCTTTTAAGATTCTTTGTATTTAACCTTTGGTATTCCAATTACAATGTGTCTTTGTGCAGGCCTCTTTGGGTTCATCTTTTCTGGGACTCTGAGCTTCCTGGGGTTGTATGTCTATTTCCTTCACCAAGTGAGGGAAGTTTTCCATCATTTCTTCAAATAGCTCTTCAACGGCTTGTTTTCCTTCAGGTACCCTTAAACACAGATATTTTTACATTTGTGTCCCACAGGCTCATTAAATTATTAGTATAGTCTTGGCTTTATTCTTGCCATTCTAATTGCGTGTCCTTGGCTTCCTCATCTTCTGTATCGGTGGTTGGATCTTCTGTTGGTTTCCTCTAATATACTTTTCAACTCGGATGTGTTCATTTCTGACTGGTTCCCTTTTATAATTTCCATTTTTATGTTTTTTATCTCTGTTAAAGTTCTTACTGAATTCATCTACTCCTCTCCTAAGTTCACTGAGCATCTTTATAATTAGTGTTTTGAACTCTGCATCTGTTAGACTGCTTGACTCCATTATTCCTGGATCTCTATTCTGTTCTCATATGGTTTCTGCTTGTCTTCCATTTTGGCTGCCCTTCTGTGTCTGTTTCTATGTACTAAAAGCAAAGCTCTTAAGTATCCTAGTTTTATTAGTGTGGCTTTGTGTGTGTAGTAGGTGTCCAGTGGCACAGTCCTGAGAGGGGTTCAGCTGCCAGCCAAGTTTAGCCCCAGCTTGTGCCCCTCTGGGGCCACCTGGTAAGATTCAGCAAGCAATCCACAGATGCTGTGTTTACAGTTGCCTCAAAAGGCCACACCAGAAACCGAGGCCAGTGTGAGTCTTGGATTTACAGAGGATACAACTGGATGTAGCTTGGGTGGGGCTTTGAGTTGGGGGTGAGGGGGAGTTTCAAGGAATCCTCTGGGCAGAATGACTTCTCTTATCCAGTCTGCTGCGTTGCACATGGGAGGGGGGAAGCCGCAACAGAGGAACACTGGATACCTCTGGCACTCCCACCAAGGAGAAAGCCTCACCTCCGGCCCTTACTCCCACAACTCAGTGTCCCCGTTAAGTCCCTGGTGCCGGTGCTCAGAGCCAGCAAATCCGTCACTGCAAGTCTGGTCACGGACTCGGCCCCTTTAAGATGAGAGTCTGCCACTGCCACAGCCTCTGTCCCCCTCAGCTGCTGGGGACATGACAGCCTCATGTCTTCGCCCCCACTACTTCCTACCATTGCAGAGTGTTTTCTTATTTCTCTCCCTAGTTGTAGGGCTTCTGTTCATCTAGAAACCCAAGTGACTCTGCTTGCTGTTTGCTCTGTGTTTCCTTCACAACTTGGATTTGGTCACAAGAGGGGATGAACAAAGCCTCTGTCATCTACGCCATTTTACCCACGCCACATTGAACACAAAATTTTTAATTAGAATGAAATTTTCTAGAGGTGAATATTCTAAAGATTCTTCAGTGTCCCAAAGACTAATGGCATTTAATATAATAAACGTATCAGACCCCCAAAATAATAATAATATTCTCCAAGTATTTACATTACTAATAGGTTTAATTTTTCTTTAAGAATACCTGGAAAAGAGCCATACTGAGCTCCCGATTGTCGTCTAGCTTCTTCCTCCTTTAATAGGAAAAAAAAAATGAAAAGAGTGTGAAATAAGCTTGTTATCGAACTTATAAGAATGACAAATTTCAAATGGAAATAATGGACTAAATCTGGGGTCCCTGAACCCTGGGCTGCGGGCCAGTACCAGTCCTTTGCCTATAAGGAACCAGGCCGCACAGCAGGAGGTAAACAGAGGGTGAGGAAGCAAAGCTTCATCTGTATTTGCAGCCACTTCTCAAGGTTAGCTAGCATCACCACCTCAGCTGTGCCTCGGATCATCAAGCATTAAGATTCTCATAGGAGCACCAGTCCCTAGTATCAAGAAGGTTGGGAACTGCTGTACAGAACTGCAGTCAGCATTAAATAAGAGCCAGGAATACAATGATACCCTAAGAGCTCTAATATATTATTATTTTCCTTTAATGGTTTAGCTATGGAAACTTTACCCTCTGGGCTCTCTCATGTTCTTCCCGAGCCTTCTTAACCCTTTCCATTCTTTCTTTGATCTCTCTCTCTTCACGTTTCCGCTCATACTTTCTCCGATGTTCAGCAATTTTCTGGGCCTAGGAAAAAAGAGCCACAGAAAAATTTTCTCTACGTAAGTTGAATAAAATCAACACAAATCTAATCAACACAAATCTACAGTTTTGTTAAAGAATTACTTTTCTTTGGGGAGAGCTGTTTAATTCAAGACATAGTTCTGAATAATAAATTAGATTTACCTGATAGAAAAAAGACCTGATGTAACTCAGGCTCTAACAAGTCCACTGTGAAACAGGAAAAAGGCTGGGATTTGGCGTTAGAAGTGTTTTAAGTCTCAATTAACTGGGGCAAGACAGACAATTAGGTTTTAAATTGCATGACAATTCTTGTCCAATACCTGCCGTGGGAACATACATATACCAGTTATTTGCGCCACAGTCTAACTACAGTTGTTTCCTCATTCATAAATGAGGGGTAGGAGAGAAGAAATATAGAAATCTTACAGAACAACTAAGGATTAAGAGAAAAATACATATACCAGGCACCAGTACATTGTCCATGACAAATACCTGAAATCTCATTAAATGTTGGAGATTCATACTGAACGATTACTTAAGCTTGTTTATGATTTTTTCGAGAACCTCATGTTCTAGAATACCTCACATAATAACCTTGCTGAGTAACCACTATTATAAGAATAAAAAAAGTAGTCTCTGACAGTAGTAAAGTTGGATTTACCATGTGAATGCATTAAAATTATTTTAACCAATAACTTTAGGCAGATATTTTAAAACAGAACATTTTAGCTTTCAGATTCACTGCCATCTTTTAAAATTATTTTTTATTTTATTATATTTACTTTTTCCCCCTCTTTAATCCCCCTCCCCCGACCCCTCCCATCCCTGATCTATGGATGTTGCTGTTTCCCCTTAAGAAATGGATCTCTGAAGGCGGGGTCTCCTCCCACATGCTCAAGGCGCGCACCCGGGGCCTGGTGCACCGGGATATGGTCTGTGCTTCCACCTGGGGCACAAACTCAGGACCTTCTGCGTGTAAAGCAGATGTGCTAAGAACTACAACATGGAGCCACCCCTCAATATCATTTTTAAAAGGTTGAAACTTGTTAACTTTCCCAAGGTCCTCATGTTTTATATACAGTAGCCGTAAACACCTATGATAAATAAGGACAAACCAAATTCAATTTTGGGTCAAGTTTTGTAGATTTTCTTTCTTCCCTTGCTGTAGACTTAATGCCCTCTTTTCTTTCTTTTTGGTTATAATTCTACTGTAGGCTTCCAAACAAAGTAATTGAACTTGCTATAACAGCATGAAAAATGAAAGCATGAATACCTAATGAGATTTCCTGAACTGGGCACACACTTCAGTGATTAAAGGTTAAAACTTCCAAATGTTTGTTTCTTTGCATCTGTTTTGCAAGTAAGTTACTGCCTGGAGCTAAGCAGTAGAGCTGTAGAGCATTACAGTAACAGCTTTCTCTTTCTTTAACATACCCTTGGTTGAACTTCTTTCAGCATCGCACTAGCATCTTCATCATAATCCAATTTACACGCAAGAGCAAGATCATGGGCTGCTTCTTCCCAATGTCCCAGAAGTCTGAAACAGATTTAAACTCATTTTAGGAACATTTTACACATACTCACTTATATAGCCTGGTGTCTTTCTTAATATAAAAAGGACTGTTAAAAGAAGAAGTGTAAGTTAAATGAACTTACAAGTTTTCATGAACCAATTCAATTACTACGTCCTACTTTATAAAAATTTTAAAGAGCTTAAATTTCCTCTATGGTTAGCTATAAAGCTCTTTGCTACTAAAAAAAAAAAAAAAAAACATTTAAAAACTTAATATTGCTTTATTAATTCAGAATATCATGAAATTTAAAAAAAATTATAAAAAGCCACAGCTCTCAACTCATCAAAAGCAGAATTAACACAATGTATACTTAACATGCTACCGTCTATACAAGAGAGAAAATAATACATGGCAGCACATTTTATTGAAAAAGGAGATAAAGGATAAATCAAAAACTAAAGGTTGGTAGGGCAGGTGAGAATGAAGTAGGGGAATAGCAATGGAAATGAGACTTCTCTGGGTATACCTGTTAACTCAGTTTTGACTCCTTAAACATGAAAATGCTTTATATACTCATGGAAGAAAATTAAATTAGAAAGGACAGAAATAAAGCAAGCTCACACCTGAATACAAATAGATATATAAAGAGGGTAATTATTTATGGCGTTGACAACATAAGCCACACACCACACAGAAAATATTAATTCAAGTAAATTAAAACAGCATTTTGATAGTATATCTTAAGTGGAAGACAGATGAGAACTGCAAAACAACAACAACAACAACAAAACTTTAAACTTAGAGTACATTCATTTTTAGGTATAATTTTGACACAGTTTTATGTATACGGTAGGATAACACAAGTAGGCATATATATTAGGGACAAAGATTTCAACTCTAGGAGAATAGTGTCAAAACAATAAAAAACATTTAATGTAAATTGTAATTAAAAATATCAGTATAAACTCAAAAATTTTTTCTCCTAAAAATCATTATTTAAACATGTTTTTTCTAACTCTGTCCACTGAAATGACAGAAGTAATGATATCCCAGAAGCAATAACACCTCGTGGCCAAACTTTACTTTCCATAAATATGATTCCCACTAAAATAAACTATCATTCCTTGAAGAAATGGTTTATTTTAAGTCTAGGAAAAGCAAAGTACAAGATGAGCTCATGCTGTATTGTACCACAGGCATGAAAATGTTCAACTACTTCCTACTGGGATCTCAAGAGGATTGATGGCAATGCACGAGCTCTCCTACACCCACAGGGCATTAACAAATCTTATTTCAACCTTTTACCTACGTCTCTGACATGTATCTTTATAAATACAGCCTCCAAAGCATACTCATCTTCATCTCCATCCACACTTGAAGGACAGCACCTTTTCAATCTACATTAACATGTCAATGTCATTGGACATTTTATTCCCAAGCTACAAATACCCATTTGTATAATGTTAAGTTTTGCTTCTAGGAATGATTAATTAATCTTGGTTAAATTCACCTTTTTCTGATTTTTCAGGTGACTTAGCATTGACTAAAGTGATTTGAGGCTTGAAGTCCTTGTTCTATAATATGTTGTTTAATGTTAAGTTACAATGAGAAAATCTGAAAAGAAAAGAAAATTCCTAAGGACACCGATACAAGGTGAGGAATAGAGCAAAGAAATAAAATGGAGTCACTATGGACAAGCTTCTAAATTATTAACGTCAACTGGGCTGAGGCATAAAGAAATGACTAGTCTTGTAACAGATGCCAGGAACTGAAACTTTTGAACTTTCCAGCCCTGTGTCAATACCTGACACACCTCGGTACACTGGGTGTCAGTGCCTGGACACATATCAAACCTTCAGAATGAATCAAGAAGAAAATGTTCAATTGTTTAGGCCACAGCACATCTGATGATTACCATCTTGGACCAATCCAGGGGCTAAGAACGCAGAATTAATTCTTCTCAAGAATATACTTTTTACTCTAAGAACCCGCAGCTTTTCTTTCTCCTTCAGAACAACCTATTTCTTAGTTGTGTTTCTGGTTTGCAAACGCCTTATGACCCTTGAATAAATCTTTGTCGATTACTTCTAGACAAAATCTCCCGACTCTGTGAGTTTGGTCAGCAAAGATGACTCTCTTTTCTTGAAGATAATTTTGAGAAAAATCCTTACTTTAAATTTGGCTCCATGTCAAAAAGAGTGGTTTTATTTGAGTAAAAGAAGCAAAAAAAATTACTTGTTTGTTTCTTACGATATTCTCTCAATTCTTCATACTGAGCATATATATTATTATTACTCTGAAATTAAATCCTTAGGCAATTTTTTTGGCACATCAAATTAGCACATCAAAACATCAGACTTAAAGAGTTTTGAAAATAAATAAATTATATTATTTACCTATGTGCTTTCCCTCGCCATTTGTAGGGCTGCGCTGAGTCAGGATTTATTTCAATAGCTCTGTCACAGTCTCGGATGGCAGCATTTGGCTTTTGTAACTTGATGAAGACACTAAAAAATAAGTGTGATATTAAAGAGATTTCATTTAAAACATGAACATCACTGGGACTGCCACAGAAGCAATTTTATTTAAATAAATGAGCAGCAATTATTCACTAGGGGATGCTATTTTGTTGTTCTCACCTGGCTCTCTTGGCATAAAGAATGGCCAAACGAGGATTCAGCTTGATGGCATCTGTGAACAAGTCAATGGCTTTCTGTAGTTCACCTAAAGTGAAACAAAAGTTTTTCAGAAATAGCTAGAGGGTAAAAAAAAAAAAAATTAAGAAAAACTGTTGATTTCTTATGCAATTAGTCTTTCACATCATTTAGTCTAGTTAAAAAATCTCTGAAATATACAAAACTAGCTCTTTAAATAAAACTTTACCAAATGTATACTGTAAATCACTCAAGACAGATAATACCCTACTCTTAGTAGGACTCAATTTTTTAATTAAGGAAAAAAAAAGAATAAAATTTAGAAAATAAAATCGATCATTCCATTAATTTTTATTTTATCCATTAAGTTTAAAGGATAAAGTTAAAAGTAAAGAAAAAAGTACCCATGCTAAATACACAAGGCTTATTAAAAAAACAATTTATTATTTGAATTCACAGGAATGGTATAAAAATTCAAAAGACCCAGACCTCATGAAAGACCATAACTTACATTTTAAATTCATTTATTATATCCATTCATATAGTTAGCTTCTCTGTTTATTGGTTCCTTCAGTAAGTCTTCCAACAAATAAAACGTACTACAGATTAGAACAGTTCTTTGCACAAGTCTATTTCTTGGACACAAGAAACAGAGAGGCAAAACAAACTGAATTTTAGAGTAAATGTCACAATTCACTTTGAAAAACATATTTACCCAGCTAGTAAATATGTAAAGGACCTTAACAGAACTCATGAAACAATGCAAAACAATGTTCAGTCTTACTAGTTACTACTATGTCTATTACAAGTTATTATGCCAAGATGTCTAATAAGCAACTCACACCTACCATGTTCAAAATTGAGCTCTTAATTCCTACCCTATCTGCAAATCCATTCACCCTAACCCCGTCCCTAAATTCCTTTCTTATTTAAGTTCTTAGAGGTCAGCGAACTTGTCTGGTAAGGGCCGTATAATGATTATTTTAGGCTTTGCAGACCAGAACAATCATAGCCGATCAACTCTGCTGTTGTAGTGGGAAAGCAGACACAGACCATACGTACATGACTGGGTATGGCTATGCTCTACTACATTTTTACAGTAACAGTTTGGCAACTATAGGCACATCTCACTCTTTTGTGCTTCTCTTTATTGCGCATCACAGATGTTGCATTTACAAATTGAGGCAGCAGAAAGATTCCTACTCACTTTATTGTGATACTTGCTTTACTGCAGTGGTATGGAATCCAGCCCGCAATATCGGCAAGGTACACCTGTACTGATCTATCTCAAGCCCAAAACTTTAGAACCATTATTTGCCTTCCCAATGTAAAACCTAAATCTTCTCATTCTACTTTCAAAATATATCCAGAACCTAACCAGTCCTTATTTATCACCCTAGTCCTGAGGTTTGCACACTGCGCACCAATAGGCAACACAAAAGTTTGTTAGCAAACTACTGGCTCAATGTGGTTCAGTTTCAACACTGGATCATTCCATTCCTTTTGATGTCTTTGAAAAATTGTTTTTAGTAGTTCCTATGAGAAAAAGCTAGAACTGCAGAAAAATTGACATGGAATAGGAAATGAGGGCTGCAGTGGCCAATCTGATTCCAAGATCTGAGAAGCTGTTCAGTGCCCAACATATACACACAGCTTATTAGAAAATAAACATGACTGTTTAAGAATAAATTAAGTATATTTCCTTTCAATTTGTATGAATTGTTTTTCCAAACAATCATTAATTTGTTAGGACATACATACTTATTCAAATGTCTGGACCTATAGTTGTATTATAAATGAAACTCTTATGCAAAATTTTTGGCTAAGGAGTTCTGTGAAAAGGTTAGACACTAAGGGCACTGTAATAAAGTGTGGAAACCTTTGCTCTAATCCAAGCCACCATCATCAGCCACCTGCACTAGAAAATAAGACTCAATTTCTTGTTTTCCCTCTCTGGGGTCATGAAGATGCACCTTTGATCCGATGGGAGCGTAACTAAGAAGCCCATCTTTTATGCTCAAGACTACATTTCATAAGCTGCTCCCAGCTAATGTGTAGATACAGCAAGGATACCAAGGTAGCCTTCCCCCAAAACCCATTCTCATCAGACGTGCAACTCCTCGAGTGGGCAACTTTGTCTTTCCAAGACTTTCTCAGAAATAGACCCATAGTTGAAAACTTTTCCTACAATAGCCTTTTTTCCATGTCTCCTACACAGGGAAAAGACCTACACGGTTATCTCAGCACCTTCCTACACTCCCAGACTCCTCTGGCTCTCTTTCCCTGCTCTCCCACTTCCCCCCAACAGGTTCTTTTCCTAATATATGTCTGGCACATTGACTCATGTTTTAGCTTCTACTTCTCCAGAAAACTAATATACCCTTATCTGTTCATTCAATTTGATTTACATAAAGTAGCAATAATCCTTTTCAAAAGCAAATTCATGTCACTATGAAACTCCCCTAGTCAAAAAAAACCTGAATGGTTTCCCACCACCCTTAAGGATAAAATCCTAAGTCCTTTGTATGATCCACAAAGTTCTTTAGTGATCTATCTAACCATCCTACTCACCACTTTTGCACCATGCATCTCCCACTCCAGGCACTTCTCTGACCCCCATTCTACCAATCTTACCCTTTCACTCACCACACTCCAGCTACACTGGCCTTTCTGCTACTCCTTGAGTATGTAATCATCCCACACGCTCTCCCAGTTAGTCTTTGTACTTGTTCTTCTCTGTCTCAAAAGCTCTTCTTTATGTGGCTTACTCTGTTCACTTTGCCAGATGCTTTCCTGACCACCCTATACAAAATATAGCTTCCATTACTAACTACCCCTTTACACAGCAATATTTTTCTTTATTGCACTTATCACCTAAAGTATTATAAGTCTGTTAATTTTTGTTTACAAGTAATATGTGAAGTCCATGAGGTAAAAAACTTGGGTCTGTTTTGTTTCCCATTGAATATCAAGCATCTAAAACAATGCTTGGAGCACAGTAAGCCTTCAATAAATATTTGTTGAATAAATATATTAAACTTAAAAAGAACAAAAATACTAATAATGTAACAGATGGAAACACTAAGTTCTCACTTAAGAGTATTTACACTTTAATAATAATACCAGTACCTTAATAAGAATAGCAACAGGTACTATTCTAAGCATATTACACATTATTTACTCATGTATTCCTCATAACTTTATTACATAGGTACTATTATCCTTACTTTTTTACAAAGGAGAAAACAGAACAGGAAAAGAGAGTATCTTCTCTAAGTTTACCTAGCTTGTGCCAGAGCTGGGATTCAAACACAGGCACTGTTGCTCTGTAAGTCCAGTGTTTCACTATATTCCAGCCTCTCCAAACCCGGGTGGGGCCTGAACCTATAATCCCTGGCTTAGAATACTAGTGTTTGATCCCTCTGGGTTATACTACAAAATTGCTTGTATTCTAAAATTAGAACTAGGTTAAATTTATACACAAACATAGCCGAGAAAGAAATACAGAAAAACAAGAACTTGACTTTAGGGGTTGGTGGCTTCATTTTCATTTTGTTAAATTCTGCTATATCAATAAATAAGAAAATGAATTTTTAAAAATATAGACAGTACGCCAAAATAGTGACAAAAATAATATGCGAGTTGACAGTAAAGCACACTAAGATTCTAAGCAAGTCAAAACCTTTCCGAGCCCTCAGGTTATTTATTCATGAATCTATAAAATGGGAGCACTATGAAGTTTTAATGAAATAATACACAGTAAAACATAATAAAACTGCCAGGCATGTAGAAAACAAAAAATAAATGGATAGACATTTTAGGTGGTAGGGAAATTAAGAAAAGATTATAGTGTGGAAAAGGAATGGTAAGGAAAAGAAGTGGCTAAGATCCACTGATGGGTATGAATTAAAAGTTGAAATAGGTAAAGAGTTTTACAGAGAAACAATAGAACACAAATAAAAAAGAAAAAAGAAACATTGTAGGACAGTAAGATCCAGCTAGAATGGAAGATTAACAGTCAAAAAGAGAACAAGGTTGGGAAGGCAAAATATGCGATCTGACTCTAGCAGGCCTAAAAATATGATCTTAAAAGATCTTCAAAATATATGTAAAAAGTTAGTCACAAGTTATAAGGGAGTGTTTTTAACAATAAAAAGCAGTCTTATGAAAGAATAACCTAAGGAGAATGACTAGAAAACAATAAAGGAAACAGACATTTCAGGTAGGCAAATTATTTAGGCCATTGCAATAGTATAAACACTTAAGAACCTAAACATAAAAAGGTAGTGCAAGATTACAAAAAATGGAAGCAAATATATTTTCCAACTCGAAACAGCCATCGATATTGAACTCATCTGGAGATAAAACTAGTTATCTTCTAAGTCTGTGAATAAAATCTAAATACACATTAGCATTCTGTTAACAGCATCTATTCAGCAACAGCATTATGACGCACTATCAAACAGCTTAGAAGGGATCTGCAACTACCCAAGCTAACAATGACCTGTCTTTATAAATTATAACTGATTAACAATATATTAACTGGCACGCCCCTGCTCTGCTGGGGTTTTTGAAGTAGCTCTAACACTCAGGCTAGAACAAGAGCATTATGCCTATGGTCAGCATTTGCCAAGAGTGTTACTATGTAAAAAGTTGAGGCCACTGTTCTAACACCACTTTTATTGAAAGCCTTTCAGTTTTTTAAAGCCTCTTCTCAGCGGAGAAAGAGTCAAGGATATAGTCGGGAAAACAGTGTTTGAACCACAGTAAGATGTGTCTATGTCCTGAGGCAAGGTAACTGATGCCTGAGTAATGTCAGCCTCTTTATGCAGGGGGAAGGCGTGGGTGGAAAATAGGATACTTTCTTCTCCAATATAAGATATTCAATAAATTTAAGTTTCCTTCCCCTTTCCTACTATTTCACAGTTATAGCAGTAAAGAAGAGAATGTTCAGAATATCACAGAAATGTAGTAAAGAGTAAAAATTCACTCACCATCATTTAGGGCATCAATGGCAGCCCCTTTTTTATCATTTGCCTGATCCATCATCTCCTCAGTTATCTAGGAGAAAATTGAAGGCAGGCTTAGAAGTAGTAGAGAGAACAAAAAGAAGAAAAAAAGCAATTTGGACATTTTAGGAACAGGGTAGTCAAGTCAGAACTCCCATTTTCATTCATTCTTCTCTGTTCTCCAAGGAGCAAACAGATTATAAACTGATCAGTAAGAAATTATATAGGATGAACTTTAATCTTTTTTTTTTAAATTTTTATGACTTTATTTGAGCCAAAACTGACAACTGCCAGGAAGAACTAATATGCTTTGAGCTTTCATCTTTTATATCAAATTACAAATTTCACTCCCTATACTCTTAGACATTATCGTCACTTCCCTCCATCCCAACTTAAGCAGGTTATTCTGCCCCTGTCTTGCCAACTCCTTCCTAGTTATTCACAAATATTAAAACTCAATTTCTACACAAGTAACTAAAGCTAGTTCCTTTCAGGCTTGAATCTTCAGAAAAGAAATCTCATTCGTTTCAACAAACATTTATTGAGTACCTATACTAAAACAGAACACTGTAAAAAATACAGACAGTACGATGATTATTAAAAACGTGGAGCAAATATCCTACCTAAAATGGAAAGTTAAGAAGCAGTTTCCATCGCTATGTACAGTATTACCAAAGGTGCTGGATAATTCATTAAGAAAATGATCTGACAGATTTAAGAATTGGAAGGAAGGTACCAAGTTGTCTTTATATTTACCTTGAAAACCCAATGGAAGTGACAAGTTATTAGATCTACTATGACAATTCAATAAAGTTCTCAGAAACGAGAGCAATACAAAAAACAAACCGAGTTCCAGCATATCAGCCAAAAATCAATTATAAAATATATATTATAAAATATAACAGAACAAGATACCATTCTAAGATCACACACAACTTTCATGGTGAGGGGGAGTAAAATTCTATTAAAGGACACTAGATATATACATGTTCATGGAAAGATTACTTTGAATATTTCAACCTATCCCCAAATTAATAAATTCAAAGCAATTCCAAGAAAAATTCCTACAAGTTTTAGACAAACTTTAAACACTTTTAAAAAGAACAAAGAAACACTTTACCGGATAAGAAGACATCCTACAAAGCCAAGGTAATTTTAAAAACAAAAAAATGATGGCTTTGATTTATGACAATAAGGTACACGATAACCTGAACAAGTCTAAAAATACCCTTTCTAAAAGCCACCTTTAACCTAAGAACATAGAACTCCTCAAGGAATGAAATGAAAGCTTAAAGTCCAGTGAGACAGCTAAGTGTTTCATCTGCTTTCACCCACGTGGCAGGTGTCAAACCTGGTGACTTTGCAATTGTTTTTGTAGGCAGTGCAGAACACATGAACAAAGTCTGGATTCAGGTGAAGAGAATATGTGTTGTCTAATGAGACACTCTCCAAAATAAATCTGAAACCCCAATGCCTATACCTGCATGCAAAATGGTAAACCAAAAACAACCCTGTCTCAAAGAAAGAAACAGCCAAGAAAAGAAAAAAAATTTCCTCTGTAAACTCCTAACCACAAGCCAGACTTTCCAAGAGAATTCACATTACTATGTAGTTAAACAAAAAAACCATGCTGAAAACTTAAAGTGGCCTTCAAGTTGGCAGCACCAACGCAGGGTCTTATTAAAAGCAAACACACCCCTCTTTGGAGGAACACAACTTCTACTCAGGCCTCAAAAACTTTCCACGGGTGAAGTTTCAAAGAACTCACAGTTAAAATAACACATACATGCACTATCCACAAATAAACAAGGTTCCTCAACGAGCAAGAGTCAGTAAAAATAACAGAAGAAATAAGACCAGAAAAAAAAGTTCCATAAGAATTTAACTGTTTAAGAGAATTCAAGCAAGTTTGGAAAATGAGTAAGGAGCAAGAGACTTATAAATAACCAAGTGCGCTTTATAAATTTTTTTTTTTAATGCCTACAGAACTTGGTCTTCCTAGGTGGTCTCCCATCCAAGTACTAACCAGGCCTGACCCTGCTTAGCTTCCAAGATCAGACAAGATCAGGCACGTTCAGGGTGGCATGGCCACAGAGCAAGTGCACTTTAAAAAGAATCAAGGATAAAGTATTAAAATGAAAAACATAAGCATTCAAATATCAGTGGAACAAAGACAAAAAAAGCATGCATAATTCAGCATAGTGATAGAGATGGAACTTAACAGTGAAGTCTAGTACGTATCTAACTAGGGCTCCAGAATGACAGTAGGGAGAATGGGGAAGAGGCACTATTTGAAAGAGATAGTAGGTGAAAATGTTCCAGAGCCAGTTAACAACTCTAGAATTTAAGATGTCCAATAAATCCCTAATAAGATAAAAATTATAAATCTAGACACATTGAAGTGACAAAGTAC
This sequence comes from Eidolon dupreanum, assembly GCA_028627145.1. Lineage (NCBI taxonomy): Eukaryota > Metazoa > Chordata > Mammalia > Chiroptera > Pteropodidae > Eidolon > Eidolon dupreanum. The sequence continues at coordinate 3,439,689 of CM053503.1, read as the reverse complement.
CATCGATAAATAGAACAATTTTAAAAATTCATTTTACAAATAGTGACAAAAATACTTATATTTGTTCTTAAAGATGCACAAGATTTATATGGAGAAAATGTTAGTAAGTTACTGAAAGATGCTAAAAAAAAAGACCTAAAAGAAAAAAGATACCACATTCATGGATAGTCCATCTCAACAGTGAGATGAATCTTCTCCCTAATTTGATTTAGATTTAATCAATTTTAACTGGAAGAAATATCCTAATTTTTGGTAAGGAACTTAATGATATGTTCCCAAAATTTATATGAAAGAACAAAGGGCCAAGAACAGCCAAATCACTTCTAAAGTGTTGGGAGTCTCTGCCCTACCAGATAACAAGATAGTACAAAGATATGCAAGACAAATATGTCATTAGTACATGGGAAAAATTAGACAAACATAACAAGAGATCACCAAAACAGACCCACCAATATATGAAAACATTGTTGAGGAAAGGAAATCTTCAATAATCGTACTGAAAGGCAGATTAAAGGTTGAACAGCAAACGCATTAAATTTCCAGAAGGAAAAACAATATGGTACAAATATAATCTTGAGGTAATAAAACACGATATACAAGTTAGTAATTTAACTGCACTAAAAGATTACTAAGACAACATAAAGAAAATGAGATAAGCCGCAAATCGATAGAAAATATGTGGAGCCCATACAGACAACAAAATGTTAGTCTCCAGAATATAAAATGAACCACAAATTAGTAAAAAGACAAACAATCCAGAAGAAAAATGGGAAAAGTCAGAATAGGACTTCACGAATACCTGTGAATGACTAATAAACATTAGAATATGCTCACCTTCAGTAGAAACTAGGCAAATGCAAATCAAAAACCATAAGGACATCACATTTCACGCAATAAGACTGGCAAAGATGAAATCTGACAGTGCCAAGAGTTGGTGATGACATGGACCAATCTTTTAAGCTGCTATTACTACTATATTAGTGTTTCTCAAGCTTTTTTATATAATCGACACTACTCCCAAAGTGCCTTTTAAGACATTTTTTTCTTAATTCTCATCCACTCCACTTTTAATATCATAGACATATAGCATATATGTTAACGTTATGACCCTTTAGAAGACCACTAACCATTGTAACATAATATATATATTTTTTCAATCCCCCCTCTCAAGAACCAATTTTTACCGCCTTGAGGACAATATCAAACCTGATGTGACAAAACCATTTGTCATTAGACATCCCATTAATAGACAATTCCCTTTGTAGTTATATCAGGTGAACTCTATAGGCTAACGAGCAATCAAATCAGCTGTAAATAGAAAAAGCAGGTAAAAAGAAAACAAGAACTTCAGAGACTGTTAGAGAATATGATTAAAAATAATGGGAATTTTCACAAATATTTTTCGTAGTAAAAAATGCTTTCCTAAATATTTTAAGTCAGAGAAAGATTTAATTATGTGCTTACCCCGGAAGAATTATGTCACAAAATCATCACAAAAGAGGGGACCTTCACATTCCTTACAACAAACAGAAAGAAAATAAGCCATCAATCAATCTTACCTCTACATTTTCATCTCCCATTTCTTGAGGGGCGTCAGTGTCTGGTTCAATCACACCTTCATTGTCAATTTCTGCCGAAGTCAAGAACATGACACCTGAGGCTATTAAAAACTAATGAACTATGGTTACTGCAACTAATGAACAGAATATTTTACTTTGTTAATTTTATTTAAACTGATGCACTGTAAAATATTTCCTCACTAAACACAACTTTATTGTTTTGGTAAGACTACATGTCATTTTAACTGTTGTATTATGTACGATATTATTCATTTTATTGTTAAGTGGCAATTTTGGCAAGTGAATAGTTTCTAGTATTACACTTAGACACACCATTGATTTAGTCAGTTTCAACAAACTGATTCAATTCAAATATTTTGTTCTATATACCAATGTATTGTAATGTTTAAATTTTCTCTCATGCAGATAACATAAGTTAGTGATAATTCGATATAAATCATGATCAAATATTTAATTACTTTTTTTAAAAACCGGTATGGATTACTTTTAAAATAAAGGCATGCTACTGATGCAGAATCAAGCCCCAAAGCTAGTACACTATAACCAAAACAGTAGAGAGACTGGAAATAGGTTATGTTGCAAATTTCATGATGAAAAACTAATTTGCTACAGCAAAGCAAAACAAAATAACTGCTATACATAAAAAACCTTAAAAACAATGAACTATATTAGGTGACATTTTCAGCAAAGTGAATTTGATAAGTTTACTCTTAACAGTTAAAAATAGAATAAAATTAAAATTAGCTAACTGAAATCAGAATTAACGTCTAACCAAAACTTTTTAATCAATTTTTAACAGGAACTGTACTTGTAGCTTTGTCTAATTATGAAACAGCTTAATTCCTGCACAAAAAATAAAATGCTTTTAGGTGAAGAGTTGGTAACAAAAAAAAAAAAATTATAGTTATGGAAACTATTAGAAGATTATAAGACTACAAAGATATTTTACAAAAAGTGAAAGATCTTCAAGTAAGCCCCCAAATGACAAGCCCTTTCTAATAATATCAAAGGTCAACTAACTCAAAATTTGAAAAGTTTGCAATTACTTTTCTTTAGCTTTTACACAGGCTCTATGAATTAAGAGATTGCCCAGTTAATAATTGGAGTACATATTTATAGTCTCGAAGGACTTACAAATTTATGAAGAGACTTATTTTATCAGTTTTGCAGTCCTGAAAACCTGGAACAAAAACCCCACCAAATTCATGCATAGATATTAACTCTTCTAAAATGAACCAATTTCATCAAGGTGGATGCAAGTCCTAGAAGAAAGTACTTTTTTAGCACTCGATGCAATTACTGGATAATTTGCATTTGTGTAAGACAACTTGCCTATATGACCCAACTTTTCAACTGCAAATTTTATGAAGTCTGAATACAGATCAAGTATTTCCAACAAAAATGTAACATCTGCATCAAGATGTGCTAGATGTGTAAAATACACTCTAGATTTTGAAAACTTAGTATGAAAAAATCTCATAAGTAATTTTTCTATATTGATATGTTAAAATGTTAATATTTTTAGATATATAAAAGTATACTATGAGTTAATTTTACCTGATTAATTGTGGCTATTAGAAAATTTTAAGTTTCATATGTAGCTCACATTACATTTCTAACAGATATCACTGATTTAGTCAAATTAGTAAAAATCAACACAGGATCTTATCATGAGGTTATCATATAAGAACTACCATATCTCCTTACCTAGATCACTTTCCTCACTTGATGGTTCATCTGTCTTTATGTCATCCTCCTCCTTCTTACTATCTGTTTTTTCTTCCTAGCAAAGGGAATGCAAATAATACTATCAGTATTTAATAACACACCCAACATCTATACCAATTTACATAAATTTATATATAAACTGTTCACATACATTGTGTTTCACCTACGCTTTCTTTCTCGTTTTGTTTTGATGAACAACTTTTAATTTTCCATTTTCGGTTCTCTTTTAAATATAGGTCCAGCCCATAATCCAAACTTTTTAGAAGGTGAGTTTTAAGACTTAAAATAATTTGTATTTTAGAAAGCAAATAAGATGCATATACCATATATCATTTAACACGGTCAACAGGAACTGCAGCCCACAACTATCCATAATCAAACACGTTACTATTTCCACAAAATAAAGTTTATGCATTCATAGTGAGATTAAAACTATAAATACCCTCACATCTGCTCAGATGTTTTACTGTCAAACAAATGTACTACAAATCTTTACATTTCTAAGAGTTTGAGTTTTGGAATTGCAAATAAGGAAGGGACTATGGAACTGTAATACACAAATGATGAAGAGTCAAAAGAATTTAAAGAATATACTCAAATTTTCTTCCCATTCTTAAGTAACCAGTGTGGTCTGTATATCCCCTTCTAGATATTCTACATGTACATGACAACTGCACGCTCTGACTTTTCCATTTAACAACAGAGTATCGTAGAGAATCTACCATGAACGCTCCACCTAGAGCTATTCACTCAACTGTATTAGTATAAGTTCTGTAACCAGTTATTTGAACTGCAACCCTCTGTTTCTTAAATATTGGAGTCAAAGTCCATCTTATTACGAAATATTTGAGTTCCTATCACATGCAAGGTGCTAGGTGCTTTAGCATATATTGATAAAAAGCAATCGTAATTCTAAATCAGAATGTATTGAAAAACAATTTTAGCAAATAATTTCGTCTTCATACATGTTTATCGCACGGCAAAATATCCTACTCTAGGGCTCAGAAACTACTAAACTTACAAATGAGTCATCTAAAAAAAGAATACTTTGGGGTTTTTGCTTTAACTTTTTTCATTTCACTTGTTCAAAGGTATAACTTTTAGTTTCACATCCAAACAGATAAGCCTTGTTTAGGATTCTAAATAATAACAGAGCAATTTTTCTTAATTTAAGACAACTAATCAGAAAATTTGGGAAAAAAAATCTTTTATACATGAAGGCAGAATATAAGAGAAAAAAGAATTCTCAAGAAGCATTCTTGAGAGTATATAAACCCAACTCCCTTCTCTAAACCAGACACTGGTGACCTCCCCTGGATCTTACATACCCTTTGGACAAATATGCTAAAGTAACACCATGTATCACACTCAGAAACATCCCTCAGAAGGTAGGGCAGAAAAACATTACGAATTACTGATTTTGGCATACTGGTTCATTTACTTTGCAAATACTAAAAGTACCTACCATGCATAAAATACTGTGCTAAATGCCAAAAACACAAATGTACACAATCGCAGAGCTTACTACCTACAGATTATGCAGGTAACATACATATAGCATTTATTCTCATTTATTCTAAAACATAGTGAACATTCAACCCCAAATTCCTGGTTTTAAATTAGATTGAAGGAATTTGATATCCAAATAAAAATTTTACAAAGAATTTACTTCCAAGTGATCTTGGGAACATCAGGAGTTTCTTGGGAAAACATTCCTAAGAAACCTTATAGTGCTTTATCACTAAACATACAAATAAAATTCATAACTTACCTTGATATTTTCTTCTGATTTAGTTTTATGAGTAGCAGGTGGTATTTTACCCCCCATGCTTGAGAAAGATGAGACAAAAAGATATGTTTAGAAAACTAAAATTCACTAAGCCAAGCAACACTTATGCTGTAAAGTTAGACATTTAGATGATTACCTTTTCGAACCTGACTTGAAGTTTGACATTTAGTAAGTATAGCTCAATTAAATTCAAAAAGGCAGTTTAGGTAATAATTTTTAAGTCATCGTATAATAATTAAAAATGTTTGTTTCCTCTGACTGGGACCTACAAGGATTCTTCTTGCTTATATTCACATTCCCCTCACATTACAGATTTTTCTTCTTATTCCCTCTAAACTCCACCCATCAGTACCCCCTCCTTGGCAAGCCCTTTTACCCAAATATTCCAGGGCGACACAATGAATTATGTACAGCAGGTCCTCAAACACCACTGTCTCACTCAACATTTGATTGTAACATGGATGAAATGCCATAGGAACTTAACTCTTGTTTACATTAATTAGCCTACAGTAAAACTGATTTCATTAATTGTCGTTTAGCTTAAAGTCACAGAACCTATCAACAATGTTAAGTGTAGACTCACTGAACAAATAACTTTAAAACAAGGGGGGGGAAAAACGATAAACTAGCACTATATGCTCCACTTTGGGCAGACTCTGCAGCATATGGGCTACATGCAACAGTGCAACAACTAAAATGTTCAGTGGATTAAGGGCACTCCACAATAACGAAAGCTGGAGGTCACAAAGACTTAACTAAATTTTGCCTTAAAAAAAAAAAAAAAGGCACCATTAACTCGTATGTAAAACAAAGAGCTACATTAACTTGGAAAACTGAAAGGAACCTATTCCAAAACACCCTAAAGTGTCAATTCTTTATTACTGGAGTTATCATATCCACCTTATTCATTTCAGTTGGGTGTAATTTCTAGACACAGGGTACGTATATGTTGGATTTAAGTGACTATTGTTTTTCATAAGTTTTTTTTTTTTTTACCAATTTACACTTCTATTAGCAGTGTATGAGAATTCCAGTTGTTTCACACATTGGCTAACATTAGCTACTGTCCACATTATTTATTTCGATAGGAGCGTAGCATTTATCTCACTGTAGTCTTAGCCATCTGAATAGCCTTTATTATAAAGTTCAACTCTCATGCAACTTTCTCTTAGGGAGTCTAACACACTTATTTGTAACTGTTCTTTGTATATTCTGCAATTGGAGCCCTGTCAGTTTTACATGTTGCAAATACCTTCTTCCACCATGTGGCTTGCCTTCTCACTGTCAATGTTATCTTTTGATGAAGACAACAGGAAGCAAGAGTATAAATATAAAAAACAAAATTCGGAATTTCTTATAAATGTGCATTTTACCATTCCTTTTTATGTTATAGTTACCAAAAAAATCTTCAGTTACTTAGTATCCTTAATAAAGAAAAATAGTTCCCATATACCAGTAAATAAATCATTACACAATCAAAAACATCTTAGTTTGCACTCAGCAAAGTAAAATGATCTAATGATAAGGAACAGGCCTATAAACACAACGGAAATTTTAAAAACTTTGTTCTACAGAAAAACTACTTTTCAAAAGAATATAGTAATCAACTATTAGTTCTTCGGGAAGTGATATGCCTGCCAAGAAATGTAGTAAGCTATCATCCTAAGGAAAGATCAGACAAACCCAAGCGGAGGGAAATTCTATAAAATAACTGGCCAGTAGCAGTCTGCTAAGGTGATGAAAATCAGGGAAAGACTTAAGAACTGTTTTCAGAATTTAAGTGATTAAGAGGCATTACAACGAAATGCAATATGTAATTAGGAGGATTAGATAGTATTAATGCATCAGTATGTTTCCTGGGTTTGATGGCTGTATTGTTGAAGACTGTCCTTGTTTCCATAAATAACAAACTCATTGGTGTTGGGGCACAATTTTGGAAACAGTTCAGGAAAAAAGTTCTTTGCACAACACTTGCAATTTTTCTGCAAGCTAGAAATTGTTTTCAAGAAAACAGAAAAATTTTAAACTTGGCAGGAAACAAGAGGGTTTATTCATAAGCTAGATTTAAATTTTCTATCATTCCAAATTCTAGTTAACTACTGGAAGGTAAAACCAATTTATAGGGACATAAAGTTCATTTAATTCTTCCAAGATTTAAAACAAGCTAGTTCCCTGCCAAAAATTGCAAATTGGACTTTGCCAGTATAGGCTTTCATGTTAACGAGTACGGCTGGTGCAGAAACCTTCCTCATGAGATCACAAGACCAGTCATAATTCTCTTAATTTGATAACATTCAATCTACTCCATGATGTATACTTACTTATGCACATGTACAAAAAACTGGGTGCTATATTCTAAAACCATTGAGCGTAGAAATGCATTCCATTCGCTTCATTTAAAATATTTACTGGAAAAGGACATACAAGATACACAATAAAGTTGTTAAAAGAGAGACAATATAGTGTCAGACAATGCTTCTCCTTTTAGAAAAACAAAAACATCCCAAGACATTTATTGAAAAGAATGTAGTCTCTCTGGATCACTAATGACCAGTGGGCCAAATCTTTTTTCTTATTTATTTTTGTCCAATTTAAAAGGTTGTTAAATTCTCAACATCGAGTAAAATTTTAAGCTAGAAACAAATAGTAGAAATTATGGTAAATAAGCAAATGTTCTTCAACGTCTAAGCCTGGGTATCTATGACTAATTTAGTATGGAGGAGAAAAATGTGACTCGGTTTCAATTGGAAGAACTCGTATAGCAGATTAGGCCTAGGAATAGTCCTAGAAATCTCCACATTCAGCCAGATCTCCTGTCATCTTGGAGTGCTTTAAGAAGAGTGATATGAAGGTAGAGACAAGAGGATCTGATACACTTCAAAACCCACAGAGATTATAAAACTTTAAATTCAGATTGAAACAGAGATAGCAAAAGCTATGTTAACATCTCAAATTAAGTTTAAAATAAGGTCCCTACACATGCCAAGATGTTTCATCTCACACCTAAACCAACAATTTAGGATGCCACAATAAAAATATAAATGGAACCAGAAATAAAAACTAGAATTACCTATGAGAAACAGTAAAATAAAAATACGGCTAATTTTTTGAAATAATGCCTGACAGTATTTTCCAGACTTTAAATTGGGATTCTCAATATAGCCATAATCACTTCTGCACAATTTACATACATTATTCTTAAATGTTTTAACTTTCTTCACAATGTCCCCTTTTTCTCTATAGGAGTGGACAAAACAGTGTATCGACTCAGTATAATGTTCACTCTTGGTGCCAGCTATTTCTTCCTGTGGTACGTGTCTGCTTTACCTGGAATTTTAGATACAATTTGTTAATTGTAGGCATTTTCTTCTAATGAGTAGGCATGGAGAACAAAAGCATACAAACCCCTTAAGTGAGGCTTTTGGATCAAGTTATTGTTAATAGTAGTTATTAAATTACTACAGCAACTAATTTTAAGTGTTCTCCGAATTTTACAGTATGTAACTAACGTAAGCAAAAATCTTATAGTAGCTAGAAAACTAGTGAGGAAAATAAAGGCCGAGAAAGCTCTTACAGAAAAAATACCATCACAGAAAACATTGATAAGACTTTAAGTTTCTTCCTGAGAACAAGCTTTTTAGAATATTCTTTCAAATATCTGGTAATTATGGGTTCATCGTCTCCTATAAAATGTTAAACAGATCGCTGTTTTTAATATTACTTGTGAGTCACACTGCTTTGCACTGTCGTTACTTATCACCCTGAAGTGCAATTTGCATGTTATCTCTTAAATTCTCCACCCGTAGTAGTGATTTTTTAAAATCATTTTGGAGATTTCCTTTCTTCCTTAAATTTCCCTTCAATGTTTAGATTATGAATCTCTATTATATGGTAAATATCGAAACGAATTTCTGTATTTATTTATCTGTAGCTCCAAACAGTTAATAGTTTCCAGCACCTGGCACAATGCCTAGTCAATTAATTCCGTGCACGTAGCCAAGTACTCCAGAGTTAAAGATAAGAATAGATCGTGGAAACACGCGGTGCCTTGAAAAATCATATTTCTTAGTGTTTTGGAGTGATGTCACTGCTACTACGGAGATACCGGTGATTTTCAAAATAACTCTACGCAGTTAGAATCGCTGTAAACTTGAAGGTAATTAAATACAGCTATCATTATTATAACTTATTATTACAACAGTACTTTAAGGCATAGTGCGCAAAGCTGCTGCTGATTGTCACTGCAACCTTAGCGGGACACCACAAATTTCAAGAAAAACAAGTCCACGCGAAAGCGAAGTCTCGCAGCCTTCTCCCCTCCCCCTAGCGTCTAGTACTCAAATCCCCGCAATCGTCTGCATTTGTATTTCGCCCAAGACACAGCCCTGGCGAACTCAGGGTGCAGGGACGCAGCTCTGTCTTGTCCTTCCCCGCATGTGTACTAAGCCACCCAATTCTCCATTAGTCCCTGAAAGTCGCCTCCCCTTCCCGGCCAAGGAGCGAGCCACAAAGAGGCGACGACTCCGCTGGCCCTCGTCGCGAAGCTGCCCACTCCTCTGCCCCGCGCCAGCTCCGGCCAAGCTCCCCCTCCGGCCGTCCTTCTTCCCACCCCCAACGGTCTTCGGGCCCGGGTCTCACCTCTCCACCCACTCCCTCAGGAATCGCATTTCCTCGGTGTGCAGTACGCTCGGATCCTGCTTACACATTTTCACGAAGGCTCGAAGCTCGCTCACTTTGCGGGGATCCATGGTCGGGAGGCGGCGGGCGCGGCAGAGGCTGCGGCCCGATTCCAGGCCCGGGCACTAGCGCGGCGTGAGCGCGTAGAAGGGGGCGGCTGCCGCGAGGCAGAACAGACTAGAACCTCCTGGCCGCTGGCTCCGCCCACCAACGGTCTCGTGACCCCGGGTCCTTCGCCTGTGCCTGCCTACTCCTTTCACCTCTGCTCCTGCGCACTGGCTAGAACCTTCTAGAAGTGTGGCTGTTCGTGCTTTGCCTGCCTCTATCCGTATTCTCATAGTCTTAACTCTAAATCAGTCCTCTGGCGGCGTCCACTCCCGCCATCGTGCCTGAAAGAAGGCGGGAGGTACCAGCCCCTTCGGGGAGTCACTTACAATTGGACACTCACGGGTGACCCCGTGAGTGTGAGGATTGAGGGGAGCACGACGTCAGGACGCCGAGAGGGCGGACCGGCCGGAGCGGCGGGTCACCGCTCTTGCGTGACGTCAGCATCTTGCGCCGCCGTGGGAGGAAAGCCCGAGACCGGCGCCGGCCGGAAGGGGCGGGGCGCCTGCCCCGGTTTCCTGGCGACGCACCGTGGCGGGACGCAGCTTTTCCGGCTGCTCTTTTTCTTCCCTGCCGGACGCGTGAGCGAGGCTGTCATGCCTTGGTTACTCTCAACAGCTAAGCTGGTTCCCGCGGTAGCAAGCGCCCGCAGCCTCTCAGGTTAGACTCATCTCCCACTGTGTCCCCTCCAGGGCTTGCTCTCTGAGAAGCCTGAGGCTCCCCAGAGGGATCCAAGCTGGTCTCAGGCGATCGCTGGTTCGGCGGACCCTTCTGCTGGGGTCTCCAAACCCTCTGTGCGCTCCTCGGAGTTCTTCTGGAAGAGGGTGGGCCCTGTGTTCTCTTTACCTGTCAGGTGTTCTGGGAAGCTGAAATGATGACTGCAGAGAGGAAAATGTCTTCAAACTTACTCGGACTCATAGAAGTTGCTTAGGTGACAAAGTGTCTCACATCGAGTAGCTGCTGTTTCTATTAGGTTAACCTAAAATTCTGTTTTTGTGTTTTCAAAGAGTTGATTTGAGAACTGGGTTCAGATTGAACGATAATATTTAGTAACATCCTTTGAGCAATTCCTTAGGAGAGGTAATGTTTAGAAATACTCCTGAAGCTTTTTATGTTTGAAAGCTCTGTTTATAAAGACAAAATGTAGGAGTCCCTGAATAAGGGGGCCCTTTTTTCAGAGTGTACTATATCGTTAGCGATTAATCTGAGGACATAAAGCTTGATCAGTGAAAGCTGAATAATCTACCTTACAAGTGGATCTGCCATTGGATCACATTTCAGTTTTTTGGGCGGATGTGTGAGCCAGAACATGTGGTATTTGACATTAAAGTTATGTCTTGATATATGTTTCTTGTGTTGATACACTTGAATTTATTGAAAATGGAATGGTAATTAAATCAAGACTTACTCTATTTTTAAAAAGAGTAATCATTATCTAGTGCACAAACCTTGCTCTTTAGTTCTAATAGTTAAGCTGCAGAAAACTGTCCCTCTCCATGGCAGTAGGTGAATAGATGTGTAATTAATGATAATCACAGAGGGTACAGCCTATGATTTAGAGCTGTAGCCATCTGTTATTTGTGACTTTTTTTGGATTTGTTGAGGCTTTATGTAAAATCTGATTAGTCAAGGTTTAGGACTAGATACTGTCTTACACACTGTATTACACACATCAAGATATTTGAAAAATATATTCATAGTTGTATTTCACTTTGCCTCAATAGCATAAGTAAATTTAACCACCTCTTATATTGGCTTTTTGAATGAATGAATGAATGAATGATCTCCTTGGATCTTCGCAAGTCCGGTAAGTTAAGGCAGATATCCTAATTTTACTGATGGAGAACTGGAACTAACATAGGATCACAGGTAGTAAGTCGGGAATTTTAGTTGTATGATTGCCATCTCATTTTTTTTTTCTGTTATATCGGTAGGTCTCATTCTGGCTTAGAGTCCTTTTGCAACTTTTTATTGAGCCAGAAAGAATCATTCAGTTACCTTTGAGTTACTGGTCATATGGATAGATCTCCACTTCCCTGGAGTTGCTCACAATCTGGTCAGAGTGATAGACAACAAATAAATAACATTATAACAAAGAATAGTAATAGAGTCTTGACTCAAGTGACTTGGCTCAAGAAAGGCAGTAATGGGTTGAAAATCTTGTGTTATTCCGGAATTTTACTAAGTTTTAGAAATTGAAAATTCCACTGACTTGAGGTGCTCAAAAATGGAACTTATTGTCTCTGATGCTCTCGGTTGCCCTTTTTTAGAAAGGCTTTGGGTCCAGAGTATGGAGTACTATAGGAAACACTCATCTGTGAAAGTCGTGCATTCCTAAAGTGAAAATGTATCATATTGATTAGCTAAAGGTTAACCTAATTAAAAGTGTAATTTCATTAGTTGGAATATGCAGATATTAACACCAGCTAGTCATCTGAGAAGAAAGCAAAATAAAGCACCGACAATACATAAGTAAGTTGTAATTTAAAAGACTACATCCTTTAAGATAAACAAGACTGAGATGGGGAAGGGAAATATTGAAAATATTAAAGAATAAGTAGAGAATAATTTTTAAAAGCCTGTTTGCAGTTAATTCATTCAACAAACGTTAATTGAGCACCACATATGAGCATTAAGCACAAAAAGTTTCTATCACAGGACACAGACAAAAAAAAGCAAGTAATTGTAATATACTAAAATTAGTGATAGAGGTACAGTGGTGGGGGAAAGGGAAAAGGGATGGGTATTTTCTGGGAGCAGAGAGGGGCAAAGCGGAAGTATGGGAATGCTTTTAAAAGATTAAGAGATGTTTGATTTGAAACCTGAAAGAAAGCTTTCATCAAACAGACTGGTGTAATAGAGCCATCTCAGCAGAGGGAACATGCAAAGGCATGCAACCCTGAAACAGAATGGCTGGTACAAAGCTTTTCAATCCTTAGTAAGCCTGCAGGAGCTTTTTTGAGACATGTTCCTGGGCATATTAATAGGTGTTACACCAAAATGGCTCTGTGGTAAAATAAGTACAGGGAATGCTGCATTTCATAGCACCCATGATAAACTAATTCTGTCTCTAAGATGGAAATGTATTTGGCAGTAATTTGCAAAATATATTTGACCATGGAGCCTTTTTTCCTGTATTTGACCATGGACACTTTTTTCTGTGACGATTCTTGAACCCGATATCCCTTGGAACACATATTGAGAAAACTTGAGCTCAAGCATAAGATGTGTAGGAAGCGGTGATAGAAAATCAAGTTGGGGAGAAAGCTGGTGGCTAATTCATGGAGGACCTTGTATGTTAAGAAACAATGAACTTTTTCCTCTGGCAGTGCAGAACCATTGAATAATTTTAAGCTATTGAGTAAGACTGAATCTGAATTTTAGTTATCTGTTAGGAATGGAAAATGGACTGGAAGGCATGTCATTGCATTAAGTTTTCAGACACTGGTTTTTGCATTTGTTATTGGAAAATTACATTTTTTTCTGACGGATTATTTCCACATACATGATGACAGATAAAGTCTACTAAATATTACATTTTACGTAAGTACCAATTAAAATAGGCTTTTGTGATTTTCTGAAAATAAGCTTTAAGTGCTCATTGTCCCCAGTCCCTCCTATAGAACAAATGACCTCTCCCTAATCTACCAATTAAAAATCAAACAATGAAATAAAAGCTCGCACTACTGTGTCAGTTTTAAAAATAGACATCATAATTTTTCTAGTTTCCAAATTTGTTGCACTGCTAAATACCACTGAATTGTATTTGCCAAAGACGATTGGGTTTTAGTGCTGCTTGATTATTTGCTCCTATCTTTTAGTCACATTAAAATTTATAGTAATTACATTTCTAAGCGATAAAAAATTAAATATCAATAGATCTTTTTACTAAAAAAGAAATAATTCAGTGATAGGGAACATGCAAGATGTAAGTCAGTACTTTTCAGCTGCTTTATAAATTCAGGCATCTCAAATGTAGCGCATCCAAAACTTAACACCTGCAGCCCTATCTCAGATAATGGCAACTTCCTGCTTCCAGTGGCTAAAGCCGAAAACCTTGACTCCTATCCAACATGTAGTCTGTCAACATATTCTGTTTGGCCTTAACTTTAGAATATATTCAAAATTTGAGAACTCTTCACCAACCCTAACTTCACTGCCCTGGACCAAGCTACCACAGTCTCTTCCCTGGATTGTGGCAATAACCTGATTTCCTTGCTTGCTTTGAGACTTTTTTCAATGTCAACAGTCAACATAGGATTGTTTAAATACGTCAGTTTATTTCACTCTTCTGCTCAAAGCTTCCAATGGCTTCCTGTCCCATGTATAATACCAAAGTGCATATTGTGATCTAGCAATTCCTGCATGATCTGACCTGCTGTTTCCTTTCTTCATTTACTTGCTCTCTTAATTGGCTACCACTGATCTCCGTGTTCCTCAAACACACCTTACACAGCCTGCCCTAGGGATGTTTCATCAGTTATTCCTTCTGCCTGGAATTCTATCTCACCCACCAGATAGCCACATGGCTAACACCTTCACTTCCTTGAGATCTTTACTCTGATGTAACCATCACTTTTTCCTGGCTACCTTAGCTTATATTTCAACTCTCATACTCCAAAACTTTTATCTGCTTTCCCTACTTTATTTTTTTCCTTAGCACCTATGACTAACATAATATTTTACTTAATATTTGTTAATTGTTTCAAATTTGGAAGCTCTGTGACAGCTAAGATTCTTACTGTTCATTACTGTATCCCATGTACCTAGAACACTACCTGACAAACAATAGGTACTCAAAAAATAATGTTAACTGAATGAAAGAATAGAAATAATAGGCTGAAAAGCAACGTATTTTGAAAATGAAGTAATTACATAAAGCTAAGAAGTAATCATGTTTAAAAGAAGCAAATGTATACAAACATTTAGATGAAACCACTTGCTCAGTATCTGATATATCCATAACTCATATATTTTCTTTCCATCATCACTCTAAATTGATAGTATCTAAAGGTGGTATTTTAGAGTAATGTTTTTGTAGAACCTTTGTACATACTCAAAAAGATAATAAAAAGTTTTGTCTGAAGTGATCCACTGATGGCCTATCACACGATATAGCCAGAGTAATGTGAGGAATCCATTGTAAGTCTGGCTTTTTTTTTTTTTTTTTTTTTTAATCATGGTAAGATACATATAACAAAATTTACCACACTAATCATTTTTAAATACACAGTTGTGGTCTACAGCCATGCTTCCCTGAATGCACCTGATCCCATCTGATCTCGGAAGCTAAGCAGGGTCGGGCCTGGTTAGTACTTGGATGGGAGACCACCTAGGAAGACCAGGTGCTGTAGGCTTAAAAAAATAAATAAAATAAATAAAAATAAAAATAAATATACAATTGTGAAGCAGATCTCCAGAACTTTCATCTTGCAAACCTGAAACTATACCCATTAACAGCTCTTCCTTTCCCCCTCCCCCCAGCCCCTGGTAACCACAATTTACTTTCTGTTTCTATGAATTTGACTTTGAAGTCCTCATATAAGTAGAATCATAAAGTATTTGTTTTTCTATGACTGCCTTATTTCACTTAGCATAATGTCTCAAAGTTCATTCATGTTGTAGCACATAATGTAAAGGGATTTCCTTCTTTTTCTAAGGCCGAGTAATATTCCACTGTATGTGTATGCCTGTATTAATGAATATTTTACATTTTCATTAATCGATTGACATTTGAGTTGGTTCCACCTGCCTGTTGTAAGTGCTACTTAAACATGGGTGTGAAAATGTAAGTCTGGCTATTTTTAAATTAAAAGAAAATAATTTATACTTTAAGTTTTAATTTATAGTATCTAAGTTTTGTGTCAAATGCTCTGCCTCTATTGGAAAAAAGGTCACTTCATGAGTAATTATATGCTCTAAACCTGTATATCTTAATATATTTTTAGCTTCTAATGTCATACATATTTCAGAAGTTTGTAGTTTTAATTAGAGAAAAAGAATGTAACAGATCATAAACTCTACTAAAAAAACTATGTAAATATTTAGCTCAAAACCAAACGTAAAATAATCTTTGCCGTTTTCCAAATTCTTAACATGACCGTCACAACTCATCTTTTTCTGACGTACCTAATCCAAACCACCACTGAGCATATGTCAACAATCCTGCTAAATGTGTTAAAAACATAGTCTTAGTATACTATTAAACAAATGTTATCTACAAAACTCTGTAATTAACCAAAACACAAAGAATCGTGTTCAAATGTTATATGAACATAATGTGTCTGAAGGATCAATTTAACGATTCCTTTTGGTTGACTTCTTCTTTTGCACCTTTTTATGCTTCTTTTTTTTCCTCTTACCACCTTCTTTGAATCCTGCTGAGAAAATAGAGGGATCCTTGTTGCTAGTGGCCCACGGTATACCTTGCTCATCATTGTCCACAAAAGTATATTGAGGTACATGTTTGGGGCTATAGGATTTTGGTGAATAATAGTTGAATGACTGTCTCCTCCAGCTGCATTCTTCCGCAAAGCCCTCTTCATCTGCCACACCATTTATGAGGAAGGACTTCAACTCGCCATCATCCACTTCTTCTCTTTCTTCATCCTCAATAATTCTGTTTGTATTGCTATTTCTGCCATTAACAGTTTTACCTGAAGTTGTAAAAGATCTGTAGTCGGCCATCCCATTGTCATCAAATGCCAGGGAAGAGAAAGAATTAAGGCCCTCACAGTCCAGGGAACTGTATGGTGTGTATCTTGTATCAAGTGAAGAAAATCTCTCAAAAACTGGATATTCACTGGAGGTAGAGGAAAAGGATCTTGCACCTCTGTTTCTGCTTCCATAGGAGCGTCTTGGATTGTTTAAAAGGTCCTCAAGTGAGTCTTCAAAGAAATGAAATGAAAATGAGTTCATTTCACCAAAAATTTCTTTAAAGACATCCTCCGGCTTACGGAATGTGAAGCTATACTCAAAAGAATCATCAAAATTACTTCTGCCTCCACTATTTAATCCTTCTTTGCCATATTTATCATAAATGTCCCGTTTTTCGTCATTTGATAATACCTCATACGCCTCAGCTACTTCTTTGAATTTTCTCTCAGCTTCTTCTTTATTTTCTGGATTTTTATCCGGGTGCCATTTAAGTGCCACTTTATGATAAGCCTTTTTAATGTCATCACATGAAGCATATCTCTGCACTCCTAGAACTTCGTAGTAATCCACCATGCTTTAACAGATTGTTGAAAAGGGGTGCTCCGGGTCATGAGAACCGTGGTTTCCTCTTAGCTCAGGCTCTGCTGGTGGTGGTGGTAGAGTGACTGCAGATAGGCACGTTTTTACATTGAAGACAGTGTTATTACAGTGGGCCACTGCTAGGAGACTTTAGGATACTGATTGTGTTGCAAGCAGAATTACAGACATGTCAGAGATGGCTGCATTGTGCTGTCATTCTGGGGTGGGGGTGGGGCTTAGACCTTCCAAATGGAACTTGTCCAGAATATTGACAGATCGTCTTGGACCCTCTACACTATTTCCCCTGTATTTCCCTGGAAGCCTCAAACAATACCAGTGTGACCTGTTGCTGATGGCTACTGCATGCCACTTGCATAATATGACCTCTAGTTTACTGAACCTTTGTTAATGAGTGACTTCCCAGCTCCTCCATGTTTTGTTTTGGAAAAATGAAGAATTCGTGAACTGTGAAAAAAGTATTCAAACAGTTGATATGCTTATTTCAGTCAAGAGATTTATATTTCAGTAGGAGATATAAACAAGTCACTTGATTACAATGTAATAAAGGCTCCGATGTGAGAAGCACTGCCTGATAAGCAATCATATGACAGACACCTACCCCAGAACTGAAGTATCAGGGAAGGCTTCCTGGGGAGGTAG
The DNA here is from genome assembly GCA_028627145.1 of Eidolon dupreanum. Taxonomy (NCBI): domain Eukaryota; kingdom Metazoa; phylum Chordata; class Mammalia; order Chiroptera; family Pteropodidae; genus Eidolon; species Eidolon dupreanum. The sequence continues at coordinate 3,421,914 of CM053503.1, read as the reverse complement.
CCTACTATACAAGCTTTCTGCATGCCAGTCGTGAGTCATTTGAGATGATGATATCTTGCCTGCTTAAAGTATAGTTAAAGATTTTGAAAACTCTGCATTATATATTCAGTATATAACTATTGAATGCCTACTTTGTGTAAGGCACAGTTTGAGTTACTGTTAATAAGAGTATTGAACAAAAAAATGCCAATTTTCGTGGTGTTTACATTATAATGGATTTCAAAGAATAAAAATAATTGGAGATAATCTGATATGTGCTCAAAAAAAGAAAGTAATGTGATTGGGGCAGAGAGCTACCTTAGATTGGTTTTAGAAAGCCTCCGAAGAGATGCCATTAGAGCCGAGATCTAGATGACAAAGAGTTAGCCATGTGACAATCTAGTACACAGTAGCTACTAGCCATGTGGATGGACATTATGTTTCTTTTCCAGTTTTGAGCTATTACAAACAAAGCTAGTATTCATTTCAAGTACAGTAGGAAGCCATGGGGGGGTATGCATCTGATTTACATTTTTAACAGGTCAGTGGCTACTATGTGGAAAATCAGTTGTGTGTGGGAAAGTAGAATTAGAAAAGCCGGTTGGAAGCAAACTAGACCAAAGTTGATTTGGGGCAGGAGGTGGGGGGGATGACAATTTAAATTGTCAGTAGGCTAGACCCAAATTAAAAAGACTTGTATTCTATTCCTGGCTCATTCTATTGTCCCAGGAAATTCCCTATGATGATCTCTGTTTTTCCTCCTCTATATTGTATTTGTTTTATTTTTATCACATTTATAAACCCCTTAGTTAAATGATAGTGTAATGAGAAATAAAACAGTAGTGTAGATTTCTAGACAGTCTTTCAAGACCATGCGCCAGCTTTGAATGTTTTTTACTTGGTGTTTGTTTTGTTATACCATTTGACTAGAGGTATTGCAAAATTCTTAAACTCAAATAATTTCAATTCTCTACAGTATATGTGCTTACATGTATGTATGTATGTTTGCCTGCCATGAAAATAAATAGCAATAATAATATTGAACATGATTATATTTGCCTGCCATTGAAAATAAATAGCAGTAATAATATTGAACATTATTTGAGTACCATCTTTGTGTCTGACCCTGTACCAACTAACTGACGTGCAGTTTCTCATTTAACTGACAGCAATCCACCAAAGTAAGTATTTTGTACTCATAAGAAACCTGAGGTTCTGCAAGGTAAAGTAATGTTTCTAAGACTACCTAGCTTGCTGGTGAAAAATCTAAAAATTAAATTTAAGTCTATGATTCCAAATTCTGCCCTTTCCTCTCCCTCACATTTCTTGGTCCAGGACTTAAGAGTTTAGGTCCTAGACATTCCACAAACATGTATTGAGAACCTATGATACAGAGGAGCTAGAAAATTCTGCTCTGGAGGAATTCATATAATTGGGAAAAACATTGAAAAACTAATTTCAATAGAGTGTGAAAGTGTAACGCAAGGATTTGCTTCTGGATTCCCCCTCCCTTGACCGCTTGCCCCTTCCAGCTGCTTTGCCATTTCTCTGATCTCTCACAATAAAACTTCGCAGAACTGTTGTCTCTACTCAATGTCTGTGCTTTCTTCCATCCCATTCTTTCTTTGGCACACTCCCAATCTAGCTTCTATCTTCTTTTTCTTTTTTTCCAGTTTTATTGCAATACAGTTGGCACATAACATTTTACATGTTTAAGGTATACAACATAATGATTTAATATATGTATATATTGTGAAATGATTACCAAAATAAGTTTAGTTAACATCCGTCACCTAACGCTTTTTTCTTGTGATAAGAACTTTTAACAACTTTCAAATATACAATACAGAATCGTTTACTGTAATCACTGTGCTATACATTACATCCCCGGAATTTATTTATCTTATAATTGGAAATGTGTACCTTTTGACCACCTTCTCCCATTTTGGCTTCTATCTTCTATACGCTACTAAAACTGTTCTTGTCTCTAGTGACTTCCATGTTGCCAAATCCAACCTTTTTTTTTTTTTTTTTTTTTTTTTTTGCCTCATAGTTGGCAGCACTTGACACAGTCGAACACTTTCCCCTTCTTAAAACATTTTCTTTAACTTCCTAAATGCCACATTTGTTCAATTTTCTTCCTTTCTCCTCTGCTCCTCTGCTTTTCCTTTTCATACTAAAATAACAGTACTGTACTTTATCTACACCATCTCCCTAGGTAATAGCCAGTCCCAGGGCTCTAGATACCATCTGTGTGCGAATGACACCTTAATTTATGTATTAACCGGCTACTTTTCCTCCACAAACTTAAGACTGACTATTTGATCTCTCCCTTGGAATATCCAATAATTTTCTCAAGCTTTTCCATTTCATGTAATGATAAAACCCCCACTTGTTCATCCACCCCCTCGTTCAGACCCAAAACCTGGGAATCATCGTTAATTTCCCTCTCACTCCCTGCAGCTAATCAGAATCCAGGCTTGCGGGCTTGTGACCTTCAAAATATATTCCAAATCCAATCATGACTGGGGAAGTATAGTCAAATAAGGAATGATCCCGGCTTTCTAAGAGGTTATAGTAGACTGGCAAACTAAATTAGTAATTATGGCAGTGTCGTAGGTATTAAAATAGAATTGAGCACAGGAGCACTGAGGAGGGGCATTTGCATCAGAAGCAGTAGAGATGGGGAGTTATTAGAGAACGCTTTCTGGATTGAGTGATGTTGGGCCTGTTTTTTGAGAAGTTGGGTACATAGAAGCTGGCACAGGCCAATTCAGACCAAGAGACCTTGCATTTTTTAAGGCAAACACTGTTAAAATATAGACTAATTTGCTGGGGCTCTCGGAGTAGTTTAATATGGCTGCAATAATGTTTTTTGAGAATTATTCCAGAGAAGGGCCAGAAGGATGCTAAGCTAGAGTTTGAAGCATATTTTGATAGAAAATTCTAAGTGTATTGTGAAGAAAGCTGAAAAATTAAGGACAGATCCTGGAATTTCAACCTGATTGGTTGAAAATACCTTTGAAGAGATTGAGGCAAAGGACTAGAGGGATCACTTTGCAAATAACATAGCCTGTAGAGGATGAATGAAGAGAGTGAAGACCAGTTAAACTATTGCAGTAGTCCAGGTGAATTGAGGGTCTAAACCAAGGATCCTTTGAATTGGATATTTTAGAAGTAGGACTTGATACACTATTAACTAATTACAGTAGTCCCCCATTATCCACAAGGGATACATTCCAAGACCCCCAGTAGATTCCTGAGACTGAATAGTACCAAAGCCTGTGTACGTATACTGTTTTTCCTATGCTTACATACCTATGATAAAGCTTAATTTATAACGTAGGCACAGTAAGAGCTTAACAACAATAAAAACAGAACCATTATACTGTAATAAAAGTAATGCAAATGTGGCATTATTAGGTAAAATAAGGGTCACTTGAACATAAGCACGGCAATACCTTGACAGTAGATTCATTAACCAGGGTGGCTACTTAAGTGACTATGCTGGACGAAGGGATGATTCACACACTGGACAGGACAGAGCGGGATGGTACGAGATTTCATCATGCTACTCAGAACGGCGCACAATTAAAACTTATGAATTGTTTCTTTCTGAAATTTTCCATTTAACATTTTCAGACCGCGGGTAATTGAAACCACAGATAAGAGGGATCTACTGGTACGTGACTTTGGGCAAAATATCCTGTGTACTTGAATGTAGGGTAAAAAGCCAAGAGGACTTTTTAAATTTACTAAGAATAAACATCTCAATTTATGTCTCATATTAAAGGTTTTTGTTGTCATTTGCGTTTGTTAAGAATTAAGCTTCCTCTGCTTGGAAATGGTCCAGATTAGAAGGATTGAATATTCTAGTATCATCTCATCTGAACATGAAAAAAAAAAATAGAAAGTTGGTTAACTTTTTACATTCAGTTATTTTACTGTCGCAGTGGTAGCATAAACAGTGTTGTCTCATGGGCATGGGCTCTGTAAATTGTTCGAATCCTAGTTCTGTTCTAGTAGTTCTTCATCTTGGGAAAATTTTTTAACTTTCTGTGTGTCTTTTTTCTCATCTTTAAATGGGAAGTACTGTAATAGTATCTACCTCAAACATGCTACTAGTTTAAAGAAGAGCATATTGATAGATACATTTGGCTTCAGCAAAAAAAGCAGTAATACTGGCTGCCTTGAGAGAGGGGTACAGGGTAACTTGGTATTATGTAAAATTTCCTGGGCCAGAAGAGTTTATTACGGGAACTGACATGAGGCACATCTTGGGCAGTAGGCAAGAATGACCTGTCTTCTGCCCCATGTGGCGGCACCAAAGGGTTATACAGGACAGGGCAGAATGGAGAGGGGTCCTAGATAAGGGGGAAAGCTTGATGCGCTTCCCTGTTCCAGGACCCAGCACATCTGAGGCGGAGGGGACGGAGTCAGACAGCCTGTGAGAGGGTCTGCGAGAAACAGGGCTCTCTGGCCCGGAGCTAACTGGATCCAGCAGGAGAGTGGCAGCAGGCGCATCGTGGAATAGTCCCTCCTCCACACTCGGTGACAGCTGTGGGAGGATGGCTTTTCCCTGTAAATCCCTTCTGTGTCTTTTGAACTTTGATCTATATGAATATGTTACCAGTTCAAAAATTGGTTAAAATTTTAAAATAGTACTTACCTCACACAGCTATGAGGATTAAATAAGTTAACACATGCAGAGTGCTTAGAATACTTTCTGGGACATAATAAAAATGGAATAAATGTCAGCTGTTATCATGATCAGTTTGTCTTCAATGACCAGCTGTGATTTAAAAGCAATAAATATACTATCTCTACTATTTGTTGTAATGAAGAGAGTGGAGCTGCACCCTATATTGTGTGAGCTTTGATGGGACAAGTTTTTTTTACTGGTGAAAGAAGTTCAGGTCATTCTGCTAAACTTTTAATTGTCTTCTATTTCCCCCTACCACCCCATCCCATCATTCCACCAACATCTTGTTCATGGACAACCTGCTACCATCTCTTTCCAGTACCATCTCTACTTTCAAGAAGCACAAATGTCAAGGGTCAAGTTACTAAAAAATTAAGTGGCCAACAGCTACTGTGCTTTGAGGAAGGCCGTTTCTGAGGGTGTTGCAAGCATCAGTGTAGGGAATGTGATGTTTGTGGGGGCAGAGGCTGGTCTCAGGATACCTTTGTACTCAGGAGCCTCACTTCCCCTGCCCTCCGAACTGGCCCATGGAGAGGGGGAGCACTGGAATAGTGGGTTGATGGAGCAGTCGGAACACACAACATTTATCCATTAAGTTCGCCGTCTTTATATGGACGTGGTTCATGGCATCCCAAAACAGTTACAATAGTAACGTCAAAGGTCACTGACCACAGATCACCTTAACAAATACAACAATCATAAAAAAAAGTTTGGAATATTGTGAGAATTACCAAAATGAGACTGAGACACAAAGTGAGCAAATGCTGTTGGGAAAATGACGCCAATAGACTTGCTCAATGTAGGATTGCCACAAACCTTCAATTTATTTAAAAAAAAAAAAAATGCAGTATCGGCAAAGCGCAGTAAAATGAGGTATGCCTGTATATTCTTTGAAGACCAGAGCAAACTTCTTGTCTTATTCTTGTGTCTTTCCCAGCATGTGTTCTTCCCAATCACGTGCTCAATAAATTTTTGTTGAACAAATGCTAATAATAGTGTTTATTATGTGCTATTAGTAAGCATTTTTCATACATTATTTTATTCAGCTCTAAGATTCCAAGACTTAATGAGATAGCATGTGCATATTTTCTCATACTTCACATAATCGTCAATAAAAATGTTAATTCTTTTTCTGAATTTTAGGACACAGCTTCACACTAGCTCTGTGAAATACTTGGTTGCCTGACTTCTGTTCCCATAGCTTCTTATTCACCCCTCAGGCATACTGGATGTATAGACACCTCTGTTATACTGCAGTTCACTATCGTTGCTGAGGTTAAGGTGATCTTGCTTCTGTATTCCTAGGGTCAAACACATGCTCTGGCTGGCATGGCAGAAGGGGTTATATAATTATTGAAGGTGATGCTAATTTGTATTTTTCTAAAGTGTCCAAATGCTGGAGATAGATAAATGAATATCTGTTGTGAGGATCTTCTAGATTTGTTGTTCCGTTTCATCTTTATTTTTCTTTCAGGATGCATATCATGTTCACAGCGAAGGTACTCCCTCCAGCCCATCCCAGAGAGGAGGATTCCAAACCGCTACTTAGGCCAGCCCAGCCCTCTCACACACCCCCACCTCCTCAGACCAGGTAAGGCCATCTAGCTGTAACTGCCTCTCTCTTAAGGTGCTTTTACCTAGAGCTATGCTATCCAGGAGGATTTTTTGCAACAGTGGAAGTGTTCTAGATCTGTGCTGTTCAATACAGTAGCCACTAGCCACAAATGGCTATCCTATGCTTACTATGTTACTAGTGCAGCTGAGGGACTACATTTTTTTTTTTAAATAATTAAAATTTAAAATTAAATAGCTACATGTGGTAGTCTACAAACAACACATCTAGAGCCATGAATATGATAAGCCTTATAGTTCAAAATTATCAGTGAAAAGTATGTGTTTAGGATGTTTTTAAAGAAAAGTTCGATGACTTTCTAAAACATAGTTTCTACAATTGTGTTCTCACTATGAATCTTAGTGAACTACTGTGTTGTAACATTGTAGAAAACACGTTTTTCTTGAAAGAGTTAAATACTCATTTCAAAATTTTGTTTAACAGAACTATTTCTATATAAATTATGCAAGGTTTCCAGATTCGTTTGTCACAGCTTTTCTTTTTTTTTTTTTTTTTTTTTTTTTTTTTTTTTGAGAAAAAATAAGATTTATTGAAAGTGCATTTCAAAAGGAGACATGGCTAAGGAAGGCCTCAGCCCTGTGGAATTTGGGAGATAAGGAGATAAGATAGTCCACCCCAAAGGGAGGGGCGGGTTTCCAGCCAGGAGCACTGTAACTGTCACAGCTTTGAGAAGTGATAGCAATGATTAAGGTGATGCAAAAAATTGGTAAATATTCACTAATTTTTGTAATCAATAGCAATTTACCTCACTAAGTTTTTTTCTGCTCTAAGATTCCAGTGTTGCTGCTAGAAGATGTGTCATCACTATTACTCAAATTCGTGCCTAAAGGTTTTTGTTTTATTTATTTTTTTTAAACAGTTAAGGGATGAACTGTGGTGAATGAATATTATCCCAAAGAGGCAGGTAGAGTAAAACCAAATGCTTTGTAGAAAAAACCATCAGATTTTCAAGGGAAATTAATTGTTGCTTCTGTCATAAGAAGTTAAATCAGTATTTTCTCTGTGAGCATATATGTTAATAATCTAAATTACCTTTAGAGATATGTTACTCTTTCACTGTCTCCTCTCAGTGAACAATTCCAGTGTGTCTCTCAGTTAGGGCTTCCTTTTGCTGATTCTTCATCAGACTGAAATTCCTGCTGGAAAGTCGGTGGAAACTCAGGAAATGCAGCTCACCACTGAAACACACAAGAAATCAGAGTTTTTCAAAGCTGTAAGGTAAGCTTAATAGCAGTCTAGTTGGCATTAACTATTTCTCTACTCTATGAACCCACCTGTAGCTTCGATTTTTTTTTTCTTTTTAAGTAGAATTGATGTTAATTTTTATCAGCTTTGAAAATTGTTGATTTCTTGTGGTGAGATCTTTTCACATGGTGAGCTGCATTTTCCAGGCCTTGAAACTAGGGATCATGTTGTCGTGATGATGGCCTTAGTATCTGGACCGTTTGCTATGTATGTTATGTGCATGTTAACAATATAAGAAATGAATGTAAGTATACGCACGTGCATGTTCATACATATGCGTGTGTTCATATCAGCTATGGGGGAAAAGGGATGCCTGTTTTTATTTTTGCTCTCCTGGAGATAGGGTTTTGGGCATTGGGATAAATGAGAAGGAATAGAAGTAGATAAAATTTTAAAACATAATTATAAGTGTTAAACTATCAGGCAAAACTGTATAAGTATCCAAAGTATTAATCATTTGTTTTTCTCCATGTAGAGATACAAAATGTATGAAAGTGTTAAAATGATTGTGGGGTGAAGGAAGAGTAAATTATTAAAAAAATTAAAAGGCATGTGATAATTTTTTTGAAAAATCTCTTTTATAGAGCCAAAGTCAGTTTGTTACTTTGGGGTATAAAATTATGTTGTCTATACATGGTTTGCTCCAGAAGGTTTTGTGTTTGACACAGCTATTTTCTTAATACTTGCCAGTACTTAAAACTTTTGGAAAATACCTCAGTCCCTTTTCTAATTATATGTTTCATATATATTATAGAAAAATTAGGGAACATAAATAAGCACATATTTTTTAATCCATTTCCCATTTGCCCCAAGAATATTCGCTGGCGGCGCTTGCAAGTAACTCACGGATTATAATCCTAACCTCACCTCCCAAAGTTTGCAACGAAATATCTTGCCTTTATTGTTATTTTCACATTGCTCTAGTATAGCAATAGTTTTTAGAAACAAATAACATCATTCTATTTATAGCATTCTGTTTTTAGTGATGGTATTTCCATTTCCAAAATATAGTAATTCTCGGTCATGGGAAATGTCAAATACTAGAAAACATAGCATTCCTACATGTGACGTTAAATTGATGACGGTCACCTTAGGACAGGCACATTCTCTGGGTGATTCCCGAGGCTTGCAAAAAAAAAGAAAGAAAGAAAGAGAGAGAAGGAGGGAGGGAGGCAAAGAGGGAAAGAGAGAGAGAGTGAGAGAGAGAGAGAGAGAGAGAGAGAGAGAGAGAAGAAATGAAGAAAGAAAGATTAAGAATAAAATAAATTAACTCTGGCACTGAGCTACACTTTATTTTTCTAAACGGAAAAAGGGTTAAAAATTGCTTATAACTCCTATACTCAGAGAAGATTGCTGTCGAGACTTTGGTGTATATATAGCTTTCTAGACTTATTTTTTATATAAAAGGGGTGTGTGTGTGTGTGTGTGTGTGTGTGTGTGTGTGTGTGTACACACCTTCTATACTGAACAATTATTTCCTTAAAATAAATTTTTAGAAGTGAAATTGCTTCTTCTGAAATTTGGGAGCTGTTTCCCTGGATTTCTCTTGGCTGTACCTGCCCAAGTTTGCTGAAACAACAGTAACTTGGAAAATATTCAGCAGAATAACATGGGAGACAGAGAAATTCTGTTCTGGCTATGCGACTACTGCTTTAGATGGAAGTAAAGAGTCAGATTGACTCCCCCAGGTCCTTCTAGTGATTTTTAAAACTTATCATTTCCCTGTTGAAATCAGTATTGTAGACCATTGCTTTTTATGATATTGCCCCCACTGTGCTAAGAGACACAAATATCATTTCATCTTTCTCAGTCACTAATATGCCTGCCACTTATCACCTAAGGGGAAAAAAAAAAGTGACTCCATGTAGGAAGGCAAGTGGCATTCTGAGCTATATACTATTATGAACCACGAATCTACTTTTTATCATATCTGTACAAGAAAGACACGTAGTTCCCTGGCTTTGCACCAGGAGTAATGCTCTCCTTAGCAGAACAGCAAGGTGTCTAGCTCACACAAACACTGAAACTTATCAGGGAGTAGGAAGCATTAGTTCCAAAAACTTAGATTTCTAACATTTCATACTTTTAAGCAAAATTAATTTTAGAACGTATGATATGGTTTGGAGTGCTTTAAGAAAGGGCTCTTCAGAGAGTCGGGCTTGTCAGAATGACTTGCCAGATATATCCAGAACCTCTTGGTTTTTCTCCTACTGCAGCAGTGAGCAGAGTCATTGGGAAGTCATCAGGATACAGCTGTGGGGCCCACAGTGTGAGGGAATGCTTTTACCGTTTACCTTATAATCAATTATAATGGCTGAGATTATACAGTGATTGTCAAGTATAATATTTAAAATGAGGGAAAAATTGGTACTAGAGTAGGTTATAGATAATTCTCAATTCTTCTTCCCTTGAAAGTATCCATCTTTCAGTGATAGTTTAGTTGGAGTTCTGCCTTGAGCAGGGGCGTATTTTTTTTTTTAAGTTTTGTTAAACATGGTTGACTTCGATAATATCTAAAAGATTGAGATTTATTTCAGTGGAGGTGAGATTTTTATACTTTTTAAAAGATTAAAATATATGTCCAAGAAATGGCAGAAATTGAAAGTCGTTTGAATCTGCCTAGACCATTGGGTGAGCTTTTACTATACGTACATGCCAGGATCCCATAGACTTGCTGAATCAGAATCTCAAGGGAAAGGCTTAGGCCATGTGTTTCGAAGAGCTCCCTGGGTGTTTCCGATGCACGGCACTGGCCTGGTGGGTACTCATTTCGCTGGGTGATTGGAATGCATAATAACACAGGAACAAACCAGATCTTTGGCCACAGGCCACGTGCCGAAGCATAGTGTGCCCTCCCCGTGCCTCTTGGATATCCTCATCCCGACATGCTCAGTTTCTTCAGTCCATTTACATCTTTATCATCTCCAGCATCAAACATTTACTAAATGATGACTTTACTTTTATTTAGCTATTTCAAAACACCTTTTTTTAATATAGATTATACTTGATAAGCAGAGTAGTAGTCTAAAAAAGTTTTGTGTTCTAGAATTTTTCAATTTAACTTCAAGGCCTACCTGTTTTTGTAAAGTAATGTGTGTTCTTTTCTCATTCCCTATGTACTTATGGAATTTTAAAAATAACTATATATTCACATTAATTATGCATTTTCCTCTTGTCTTCATCTTCTGATTAAGTTTTAATAAAAACTAAAGATGAGTCTTAATGTATATAAGTTTATAAGTGAATAAATCTATATTTAACCTATATGTGTGATTTATATTGACTACTCATTTCAAGGTACTGTTATACTGATACCTAGTTATAGAAAATTCATAAACTATCATTTAGTGCAGAATTGTAGAGTAATTTTTTAATACTAGGAGAAAAAGAAAATTTTGAAATGTAATAACTTTCACGTGCTTTGAATACTGGTACATTATAAATAAGTGCCTTGTCTATTTATCTCTTTAACTCTGTGCATATTTCTCATTCATATCCAGAAATTCTCTGAGGTAAAGATTAGCAAGAATCAGCCCCAGACAAGAATCTTCTAAAGAATGAATGATAAGAAGCTCCTGAATCACTTGAGACTCATTCTTGTTGAGTGCAGAAGCCAAAGACTTTCAGGGCTTCTACGTAAATAATTCCTCTCATAGGAGCAGTGGTTGTCCAAGGCCCCGCCTGGCTTTGGATCACCAGGATGGCAACCTCTTCAAGTGTAAATCTTCATTGTATTAATTATGACAAATGTTTATATAGTGCTTACTGTTCTAAGTATTTTATTAACTTAATTAATCCTCCTGACAACTTTGTGAAGTGGGTGCTGTTATTATTTCCACTTTACTGATGAGGAAACCAAGACACAGAGCAGTGTAGTAGCTCTCCCCAAGTTACTCAGTAAGTTGCTACACCAGGATTTCAGCTCACAAAAGTCTGACTCAGAGTCCACACTAAACAAGATAGTATATAACACCTGTGCCAAAGAATACTGTCTGGAAATTTTTTTTAAGTTTCTTATTGTTATATTTTTGATAAATTCAACTGAGAGAAGTCTTGCTATAGAAGTTATTTCAAGTTTAGAGATAGTGATATACTATTTTTAATGTAAAGTTTGCACACAGTAAATTATACAGATCTTAAATATGCAATTCAGTGAGTTTTGACAAAGATTACACTGATAGAACCCACACCCCAGTCAAGATAGAGAACCTTTCCCTCACCCAAGAACATTCCCTCATGGCCCCTCCAGTCAAACCCCGCCTCCTCCATCCTTAACTACTGCTCTGGTTTCTATCAACGTGGATTGTTTTATCTGTTCTTGAATTTCGTGTAAGTGGAATCATATAGTATGTATCCTTTCTGTCTGCCTTGTTTTGCTCAATGTATGCAAATAAAATTTATCTAGAGTATTTTTTTCTATTTGACCATTTCATTTTTTCAGAGAGGTATATATTTTATTTGATAAAGGAAACATTTATTAGCTTTTTCCTTACCCCCATTCCCCAACTACATAGTAGTAGATTGGTTTGTATATTACTTCCTTATATACAATAAAAACTAATATTAAACAATTCTTTTCAAGAATTCTCCTTCAAGACCACATCAAAATCTAATCTGGTTAGTTTCAGGAAATAATTAAAATACATACCGAGACTATATCAAAGACCAGGATCTTTCCATCCATTTTCAGTCTTTATAAAACTCCTCTCAGCTGGTAAAATGTGAAGAACCTTTTTCTTTTATGCTACAGAGGCCCAGTCCTTAAATGTTCTGGGAGAGCTTTTTCTTCTTGGCTGCAGGATCTCAGAATTGATTGTGAGACTTTGCCATTTGTACAGTACAGCTCGTGACGGCTCGTGACAGCTCGTGACATCTAAGCATTTGATTGGTTAAATAAGCTCGTTAGACTAACCCCTCTATCCTTAATTGATTCCACATGATAAAATGCTAACTTTGTTTCTTAATACTTTATGACTTGGCAAGGTTGCCGTTTTGTCTGTTTAGATACAGTTTTATCAGAAGACATTTAGGCCAGATGGACTATAATGGTTAGTTCTATGATCAGAGGCCATAACAACTGCAAGGTTTATCTCTAGGGTTAAAGTTGATCACTTTATTACCTTTTTTTTTTTCCTCCTTCAAATGATAAGGTGTGTTTTTTCTTGGATAATTTTTCTGTCATGACCAAGAGTTCTTTATCACTTAGGAATTTCAGAAGCTTGGAAACATCATTTAGTTAATGATCCCCCATAATGTTGATAATTAGTAAGTTCGGGGAAATGTAGCCAATGTTTTAAATATTCTCATATAGTCAGTTGTTTAAAATTGGATTCAGCAAAGAGGAATGCTTGGAAGGGTGTCAAAGATGATTTTCCAATCCTGCTTTGGTTTGATTTTGCAAAAAGATAATTATACCTTTTTTCAGAAATTACTTTCTAACATGTAAATGTATACTTTGTTATTAATGAAAATGAGATAACGAACACAATGATTAAAGTCATTAAAATTATGAATTTTGTTACCTTCCAAAATTAAAAGAAAAATACAAAATAAATTGATTTTTTTTATTTAGTTTCATTACATGGACTTTAGCTGTGAACTAACCAAAAGCAAAGCATGGGAAAAGGAGAAAGTAAAAAGACAAAAAGGGAAGGTTGGATAATCCACCAATTTATAAGCAGTTTCTGCTTTAATAAGAGTATTTACTGCTTGGGGAAATTGGGAAATTTCCAATGTTGGGTAACAGTGACAGACAACGTGAATCATTATTGAGCATAACTAGTTAAGCTGGTCCTCAGCTCTGGTCCAAAGTTCAGTATTCTGCTCAGGAGCCCCGGGGGACTCTTAGCCAGCTCAATCCCGAAAGGAGAATGCGATGAAAAAAAAAGAAATGTAATGTGAGCTCTTATAGGCCCAACTCTGTAGTCTTTCCTGATTCCAACTGGCCTATAGGGCTGTCTCTTATTTATATTTATATTTATATTTATATTTATATTTATATTTATATTTATTTCTTACTAACTTCATCAGTAAAAATGTAAATTTTTTCTATTGTAGATAAATAAAAACTAAATTAAAATTTTATTAATGAAATGCAAACTACAGAATTTGCTGGAGAGGTAAACTATACATAGGTAAAACAAAAATAGATAGTTTCAGTCATTAAACAACTGAGTTACATGTACTGAATATGAGTACTAAGAAATTTCAAAGGTGATTGATCCAGCAGTTTCTCTCCTAGAACTACCCCACAGAAATAAAAGCACCAGTATATAGAACATGTAAGTACCAGGATATAAGTACAGAGAGGTTTACTATAGCAGCAAAAAGCTGAAAACAGTATGAATGCCCACCAGTATGGAAATGGTTCAGTAAGTTATGATACATTGCCCCAAGAAATATTATGAAGACATCAAGCAGAATGAATTGAAGCTATGCCAGATGACTAGGCGGGAGGGATTTTCATGAGGTATTGTGTTAGAAAAGCAAGATACAGTAAAGAGTGTATAGTACCGCATTTTTGTAAAAGACAAGGAACCAAAAAACCCTAAATGCAGGTATATGGTATGTGTGTGTTGAGAAAAATAGGAAAGGATACATAATAAATCACAAACATGGCCGTGGTGCTGATGGGGGGTAAAAGCAGAGAAGGGGAGTGAGAATCAACTAATGAAGGAAAAAGTGGGGAAAATGTTTAACTATTGAAAGTTCAGTGTGATGTGATTGCATTTATATACAACTATAGGTGTGTATATATAAAGAAATAGTTAACTTTAAAAAAATTCAAAGGGACAAATCAACATGATTTAGACTAATCAGAAAAGCCTTTTGAATGAGAAGAGTCTAAAAACTAACAAGTATTGAGCCTCAGATCTTGGAGGGGAATGTTATGGAAGAAGAAATTTCAGGAAGGAGACACATTGTAAGCAAAGTAATAGGGAAAGAACAGGTTGCACTTACATAAGACATTAGAAGGAAATAATTTCAGAATAATTGGGGGAATGATTAGAAAAAAGTTGGCCAAGTCACCAAAGACCACATATTGTGTGATTGCATTTATATGAAATCTCTACAGTGGACAAATCCATAGAGATAGAAAATCGATTAGTGGTTGCCAACGACTGGAGGTGATTGGGAGGAAATGGGAAGTGACTACTAATTGGCATGGGGTTTCATTTCAGAGTGATGACATTCTAAAATTGATTGTGGTGATGGTTGTACAATTCAATGGATATGCCAAACACCATTTAATTGTACACTTGAAGTGGGTCAATTATATTGAATGTAAATTATATCTCAGTAAAGCTGGCCAGGTAAATTGGAGTCACCTGGAAGAGAACATTAGCATCCAAGCTTAAGAGTTTGAATTCGATCCAATGGGGGACAGAGTCATTGTAGGTTTATGGATATGGAGTGGACTTTCCGTGGTTTCCCTTTTTTAGCTTCTTTTTATTTAGGATTTTAATTATAAAACTATATACTCATTGAAACAAAATTCAAATAATATTAAAAAGCATGTTAAATAGAAAATTTCAGTCTTATCTCACTCCCCATAGATCACCACTCTACAAGTTGTGATTCTTTCCTAAATTTTTTCTCTCTCCATTTTTTAAACAAGCTACCTTGTTCTATGACTTTTTCATACAGCAATGTTTCGTGGCTCTCTCTCCATCCTTGCATATGGAGACTGCCTACCCACACTGTAGAGTCATTGTAAAGATTAAATGAATTTATATGTGTGAACAATTAGAATAGTACCAGATGCATAACAAGCATTCAGTAAGCATTAGATGTGTTTTACTGTTATTATTGCTAAGTGTAGGCTGAGAGATACAGCTTTTGTGAGTGATCGTTGTAGTTCTTTTACTTCGGAACATAAAGTGAAAGCAGGCCTAATTTCCATTTCAGAGGAGAGCATTCGTCCAGTCATCACTGGGCTAAAAGCCAGGCTTGGTACTAGTACTACTAACATTAAGAACCAACACATGACACCTCATAACAGAGGTCATTAAGCTGGGTTTTGCGGGTGGGTTTACGGGAATCTATGCCTCTTGAAATTATGTCAAAATTGTATGTGCCTACATGCAGTTCAGTAAACAGATTGAATCCATGCCTTTTCAAAGATTCTCTAGGGAGTCTACAATCCTGAGGAACCAGGCGCTCTATCAAATTTAATTCTCATTACAGCCCCAAGAGGTTTTTATTTTCAGTCTTTATAAAACTCAATATTATTGGAGTTTTTGGAGGATCCAAATGTGGACCAATAAGGAGATTATGTATACCTAGATCACTGTTAATACAAGGTAGAGAATGAAAAGTCCTATTAGAAAGTTATTATGTCTTTGGAATTCAGAAGGAGAAATTTATTCTAGCTCTTGAAGTCAGGGAAAGCTTTTTAGCCTTAAACTCTTATTGTGTTAAAAACTATAGCTCATTTAACAAATATTTATCAAATGCCCACTGTATTCCAGTTGTTATTCTAGCCTCTGGGAATATAACATTGAACAGATAGACAAAATCCTCACTGAGCTTACATTCTTTTCAGGAGGTCATACACAAGTAATATGACCCTTCTCTTCACCTTATATATTGAAACTTCAGGACAGCTTTGATTATATCCTTAACGATGCCTTCCACATAATAATGCTCAATAAATGTTTGATTGAATGAGTAAAAGGAAGAACTAAAGAGCTGGAATAGACGTAAAGGGCTCGTGATCCCAGTTTTCTGGCAGAACCACATTTAACTATCATTTCTTCCAAATTTTTGCAATGGAATAGAAATTTTAAACCTGAGTTATCTCCATAATTCTCCATGTGCTATGAGGAGATTTGGCATAAATTAAAGAAATGAACTTGGGTGTCTCCATCTAATATTAAGCTACCTTAAGTACTTCAGCACTATAGAAATGCAAAGCATCACTGTTGTTTGTCATTTCTAGGGGAGGTGACTCCAGGACTGTCCCAGGTGGAATATGCACTTCGCAGACACAAATTAATGTCTCTGATCCACAAGGAAACACAAGAGCAGAGTGGGACAGACCAGACAATAGTTCTGCTGTCCAACCCGACATACTACATGAGCAATGACATCCCCTATACTTTCCACCAAGACAACAATTTCCTGTACCTGTGTGGATTTCAAGAGCCCGATAGCATTCTGGTCCTTCAGAGCCTACCTGGCAAGCAGTTACCAGCACACAAGGCCATGCTTTTCGTGCCTCGGAGAGACCCCAGTCGAGAACTTTGGGATGGCCCACGATCTGGCCCTGATGGAGCAATAGCTCTCACTGGAGTAGACGAAGCCTACACGCTGGAAGAATTTCAACATCTTGTACCAAAACTGAAAGGTAACACGTGGGAGCAGAACTCAAATCACAGGCCACATTGGGATTAAGACCTTCCTCGCCTATTTAGACAAAGTTCTTAATTTCCTAAAATGATTCTCCAGAGCTGCGTTTTCCTCGAGCACCATGAAAGAAACATAAATCTTTTCCATAAGACTGGGCTACTTGAAGACTTATTCATTTGCTAAATCTTATTAGATTATTCATGCACATAGACTTTAACTGTTCTAGTGTGAAATCCCAGAGAGAGATGGGATTCCACATTAGAAAGATGGGCATGGGCCACTCTTCAAGATACTGACCAGCCTGTTGACCTTGGACCACCTCTATTTTTTTTTTTTCAACCACTGTTTCTTACTGCTTTTGCCATCTCTTCAAAAGGAGGCAGTATTCTCAAAGAATGATCCATGCATCACCAGCATGACAATCACCTGGTAACTCATGTTATAATTACAAATGCATAATAGACGTTGGAAATTTAAAATCTTAGGCCCCTACTCCATACCTAGTAAATGAGAATCTGCATTTTAACAAAATTCTTAGGTGATTCAAACGCATCACTAAGTTCATTCTCCTCAAAATAGTCACTTTCTCTACATTCTGGTGAAATTATGATCGCTCACAATGTTTTGGGATTCCTTTTCTGGAACTTTTCAGAACCTACACTACATTGTAAATTATCCTTAGTGGTTATAAATCTACAGCTCTGGAAGCATTTTAATTTTTGAAGTATCCAAAAGTCACATAGAGCCAAATTTAGTAGATAAGATGATCGAGTTGGAAAATGATGCTGAACAGGGCAAATTTTTGCATAGTTGGTGGCAGGGAGACCAAGTCCTGCATCAAGAGAAGAAGGGGGGCCTTTGGCAGAGAGTGAAGAAAGAATTCAACACACGCACCAGAGTTAGAGTCAAAAGGAAAGTTTATTAGAAAAGGAGTAACACTCCACAGAGTGTGGTCTCCTCTCACAGGCAGAGAATGAGAGAGCCTAAGAGAGACAAAAACAGAATACAGTGAGAGGGACCCCAGTGTTCAGAGAATTCAGTTCATATATCATTCCCTTGAGTTATATAGTTTAAAGACTTTGTTTACCCATTCCCTTCGGACATACAGTGAGGAAGGGGAAGGAGAAGAGTATGTAGTGTGAAAGGCCTGCTGGCAGTTCTCAGCCTTTAATCCATAGGTTCCCCATGGTTTTAACCATAGAGAATGAACGATTTTATTTTATGTAGGGCAGCCACTTTAAAGACTCTTTTTCCTGTTTCCCCTATTTCAGGTGTGGGAAATGGGCTGTTAGCAATCCCAGCAGAAATCTTCCTTTGTTCTGCAGGTGTCCTCCTGGCCTGGCTGCGGGGCTGATCAGCATATTGCCGTCTCTGAATGGAGCTTGATTTAACACTTTAGTTCTCTTGCCTCCTCCCTACATTAAAAATACTGATTTTAGACAAAATAATGTATGATTGTAAAATTTTAGTCTGATTTTCTTGCAAGGTTTATAAACCATTTGTGAAGTCAGTTTCTAATAGAGAATTCCAAAATTGTTTTTAACAATCGTGGAATTTACTGGACTTGTTTCCTACAAAGACTCCTTTGAAAGGAAATACTTATTTGAATATGTAAGTTCCGATATGTTTGAATGCTCTTCGTTACTCTATAAAATTTTCTATTCTGCAGAGATAATTACCCAGCTAAGGTAGTGGAACTTTCTTATCTCTTCAAAGTCTTCATAAATGTGGGGCGCAGAACCATTTTCTTTGTAGTTTTCGATTTCTTGAATTACTTACTGGCTGTCATGTTTGGCGCTCTTAAATTTCATTAACCTAGTATTGTTAAAATCTTACATTAAGTGTTTTTCTCAAAAGCACTTCTCATTCCTCATTCTTAACGTTAGTAGTTTACTAGATAAAAGCACTAGGCAACGGAAAAGATTAATGAAATCATATTTATTTAAAAGCATAAAAACCTAAAAATATTGGGCTGTGATTTCATGCACTGAGAACAGATAATCGAGCTTATTTTACTTGTTAAAAACCACAACCAAATTTTTATTAAAAATAAGATTAGTGTTTTATATCTAATATACATTTAAAACCATTTTTATTTTAGAATGAAAATATTTAGGAGATTGTATCACTAATGTATATCCAATCAAAACCTTTAGAATTTTTCTCCTCCTCTGTCCCAAGTTACTTTGTATAAAACACACAACCCTTCAGACGTGTACTGTCCTCAGCATTGCTCCTAGGTCGCTGTCAGAGGGGAAAAGGGACAAATGCAGACCTGGTGTAAGTGGCAGTCATTTTCATAATGAGCCTACTTGTTTTATATCTCAGACAGATATAGGCCATTTTCTAGGGTCTCTAAAGTTAAAAGGTGAACTGTGATTGTAATGAAGATACAGAGCAGATGGGAAAAGAAAGATATCCCAGATAAGTGCGGATTAGCACGTATCATCAAGTTAGTGTTTCTGTAGCCCGTGACTGAGAGCGGAGCTTCCTTTCATCAATACTGAGACTGTTTTTGATGGAACACTTTTAACCATAAAGTCGCGATCTGAGTATATTTTTCTGTCCTTTTGTGTTCAGTTATTCAACAATGCCACGAGCTCAGTTGTGTGGAGAACAATTGTAATTGTTCTTTAACATTTAGTAAATAATAAATATAATCAAAGCTCGAGTGAGGCTTTAGTCCTATCTATTGTCTTTATAAAGAACACTGAAGATTTGGGGCAGAAAAGTTGTACATTCAGTCTCAAAATATCTTGCCATTTTCAGGGAATGGCCTTTCCAATGACTTATGATCAAACCAGTCAGTTACTTCAGTCCTAAGAGAGTTTGTGCTCAACCCCTGAGCATTCCACACTGCAGGTTTTATAGTTTTGACTCGTTTAAGTCATTATGACAGTTGTATTTGTTGTTGTCGCTGTTTTATTTTCGATTCATTTTTCGGCTTCTCATTTCAAGCTGAGACACATACCCTCTGGTATGACTGGATGCGGCCTGCCAACGCGCAGCTCCACGCTGACTACATGCAGCGCTTGACTGAGGCCAAAGCCCGGAGCAGGAACAAGATTCGGGCTGTCCAGCGGCTGGTCCACCGCCTCCGGCTGGTCAAATCTCCAGCTGAACTTGAGCGAATGCAGATTGCTGGAAAGGTGACATCACAGGTATGGTTCCTACAGAAAAAAAACTGTTTTTGAGTGAAAAACTCTAAGCTCTTAGAGTTCAGTAGGCAGCTTGAGGTTGTGTGTCCACTGCAGTAATCTCACGGCAGATCAGCATCCGGCTCCCACTGACGTTTGGTGAATACGTCTAGTCTAGAGACTTGCTCAGTGCCTTGCAAGGCAAAGTAAACTCACCTTCTTGTATCTTTTACCCGTGACCTTAGTTGTTTCTCTTTGGATTATAAATTAATTTTCTTTCTTTTCTCTACCATAACTGCCGTAATAATAGCAGGTAAACAGAGTTTGATGGTTAAAGAAGACTCTAGGACCCAAATGACAATGCTTACAAATCTACAGTTATTACAGGGAAAGGGCACGGTATAGCAACAGCATTAGCATAGGAATACTTCTCACAGTCAGTGGCTGTCTATATCACAGCGAGCCTCAGAGAAGCCAGCTGCAGGCTCTTATTGTCCCCTCCCACCGCCCCCCAGTAAGAGCTGGGCAGGATGCATTTTCTCTTATGGGCCAAGAACCACAGGTGCATGCATGGAACACCTGGGAATCAGGGAGCTCCACATGGCATCTCAGCTAGGTGTTTTTGATTTTGGTCATGCTGACATATTTCTGCTATGTAACAACGAAGCCCTTCGGAGTTCTTATGGAGACCAAGTACAAACCATTAATCTCACTGACAGTATTGAAAAGCTGATACAAACTGCTCTGAAACTCCTCTCAACACTATTAATCAGTATGTTTCAGGCCTTGACCAGGAGCAGTTCCACGCAGAAACTGAAACAGCTCAAGCTAACTCCAGGCCCACAGGACTTAACCTCGTAGCATAGCAGCATACAAGCATTTGAAGGCTACTTTTCTGTGTTCTACCTATAGTCTTCCCCAAGTTAAACATCATTTTCCTTAACTATCTCTCTTACATATTACTTTCCCTCATTTGGTAATCTTCCTCAGTCTGCACTCTGAGGAGTTTGTTGGTGTCCTTCAAGTATAGCACCCAGTGTCCTAGCCATGGCCAGACCAGCAAAAACTACTTAAAACAAATGTAATAAGCATATGTCTTTGTCTTCCTTCGAATCACTGATTTTTAAAATGAGGAAGAGAAAAGCGAAGAACAGGTCTGTGTGATAATGTTTAGAGCTCCAGAGAAATTGGGATCAGTCCAATGATCAGATATGTTTGCATAAGGTGTAAAATCAGCTATAAACCTACCTGGGAGTATTCTGATTCACACTTCTGTCACTCGTTATCCTGAGAGACTGTTTTGAGTGTTGTGCTAAAATTTAGAAGTATTAAATTGTGCTTTTTCCTACTAACCCAATAAAGACATCAGACAGAGAAATAGAATTTGGGCCTTGTTTTTCTTAATAAACAACT
Organism: Eidolon dupreanum; assembly: GCA_028627145.1. Lineage (NCBI taxonomy): Eukaryota > Metazoa > Chordata > Mammalia > Chiroptera > Pteropodidae > Eidolon > Eidolon dupreanum. The sequence continues at coordinate 3,400,454 of CM053503.1, read as the reverse complement.
TCTAACTACCAGTGATCATATTCCGAGAGTGCGAATTCTGGTCTAGAATGTTCCTGTAAGATTTTTGGATATTTGGGCAAAATACTTTCCTTAAGAATAATGATGTTATATTTGTGTTCAGCCCAAACACAAGTTTTCCTTCTTTTGGGGGGCAAGCCAGATATAATTTGTGTGCACGTGATACCGATCAGTTGGACTTTTTGCACTCTGGTTTGATTTAAAATAAGTAAAGGACCTTACCACTAGAGTTTAGTAACCTTTACAGAGAGGAGAGATAGTAGAATGTGTGGGCAGAATAAAAGTAGAGTGCGAGTCAGACCTCGTCCAGGTCAGATCACTCCTACAACTGAACATACCTCTGCCCTGCCTCCTGGACATCTACACCTGAATTTCCCATAATTATCTAAACATGTGCCCTACCTGCTCTATCAAACCTAATTCTCCTCCCCTATTCTTTTTCATGGTTATAACAGCGACCTCCACCTAGCTGCTTTAGATATAAATGTGAAAGTTATCTAGATAATTGCTTCTCCCCAACACTGAAATCTAATTACCTGGTCCCCAAGTACACTCCTAGGGAGGCAAAATAGTGTAGTAGAAAACAGACAGACCTGTCAATACCAAACTGCATTATTTTGGCCTGCATCTAGTATGGTAAAACATCTAGTATCCTTTTACTGTCCCCTTGCATTCATCATTGCCTGAGTCTAACTCACCCTAGCCAGAGTGATCTTTATAAATCTGACTGTCCCTCTCCTACTTAAAGTTCTTTGGTGGCTCCTTGTTTTTAGGATTGAATTTCAACATGCTCACTCAAGACCTCTCCTGGTCCGGCCCCTCCTGCCTACTCTTCCAGCCTCGCCTCTCATTCTTCCACATGTGCTTGACACTGTAGCCTTACTGGACTCTGAGATGGGTCGTAGTTTCATGTCATGCCTTTGCCTGGAGTGCCCTTTCCCTTCTCTCCAAATGGCACGGTCTCAAACATTACAGTCTCCCTACTCTCACACCGTCACCTGCATGTGGGCACACACACAGAAAACCTTTATGAAATCATTTTTGCTTTTTTGTGTCCATTCTCCTTTCTCCAGAGCTGTATAGCATCCATTCATAACGTGTTCTGATTATGAAATGCACCACGTGAAATGCAAAGAAAACCCACTTTACACTTTGAAAAAATCAAAACACAAACATTTAAATAGCACCTGGTGAAATAATAACACAAACATTTAAATAGCACCCGGTGAAATAAGACGATCAAGTGTTAATTGAGAATATAGGCTACATTGTGACAAGACGACCCTAAGAAGAAGTGGCAGTCATACAGTCTGCCTCTGATTTTTATAGGAAGGACATCACATACACAGTGAAGAGAGGTAGCATTTAAACCATGTGCCATATATACTTGAATCGTCTGTGAAGAAGTGGTCTCATAGGAGGCACATACGTTACAAAAAGAAAGAAAGCAAAATCAGGCATCTGATCGCTTAGGGAGCCAGAGGAACTTCTCTACTCCGTTTAGTCTGCACAGCTGTGTAAAGAAGCGGTGACTGTAAAAATTCTCTGTGCTCTTCAATAAAGGTTCAAAAGGAAATCAATAAAAAGACAAATTCCTCTTTTAAGTGAATGAGCCTCAATAGAAGCACCACACTTTTAGTTTTGTTTTTTTTTAGCTTCACACTAAAAATACAGTGCTAACTAGTTACTTATCAACATTTGTGTATTTATAAAAATAAGTATCCATGAACTAATTTTAATTGCTAATTCATTCAGCTAATGTTAATTAAGTACCTACTAGGGTGCCAGCCACTGCTCTGGGCTCTAAGGACACAGTGGTGAGCAGAACAGACTGTTCATGGATCCCTGTCCTCAGTCCACATTCTAAGATGAGGCGAGATAGTAAACAAACAAAAATAGTCAGCTGGAATTAAATGCCTTGAGGGAAGCTGAAGCAGTGGAAGGGGAGAGAGCGTGATGAGAAGTGCTAATTTAGATAGGATGGTCAGAAACAGCCTCTCTAAGGCCAAATCATTAAGCGAGTGACCAGAATGAGAAAAAGGAGCAAGCCGCGGAGGTGTCCCCACTGCCAGCCCACTCACTTTTCCTCTGTTGGGGTTACGGTGATATCATTACCTTGTACACCGAGAAATGTTATTAAAAATCCTTTTGCACATTGCATTCATTCTTAGACTATAACGACTCGAGAGAAATGCCTTGCTGGTTGTATTGTATACGCAGATCCCTGTGCAACTGATTTGTATTTATCCCACAGACATCGGAAATTATATAGCTGGCAGTTTCCCTTTTCGTGTATGTTTATAAATATAGAAAACAGACACACATACAGTGTGGGTATCACAGAGAATTAATTAAAATACTTATACTGTAGGCCAGTATTTCTCAACTAGGTAGGGGCAGGGAACATTTGGCAGTTTCTGATTATCACAGCTGGGGAGTGCTCCTGGACAGTCCCCATAGCAACACAAAAGACTCCAGCCCAGAATGTTAGTGGTGCTGAGGCTGGGAAACCCTACTGTAGACGTACCATTCAATCCAGAATTTCATACGTTCTAAGGCTGTGGAAGCATGTGTTTCCATGCAGCTTATTCCAGAATACAATGTATGTTCAGCCTGGGAAGGCTAAATCTGTCATCAGTCAGACATTCCTGAAAGGAGTGTTTTTCCTTTTGGAAATCAATGTTATCATTCCCACAAAGTCACAACTTCGGGTCGACAAAATTGGGGGAAAGGGTGCCTTTCATTTGAGCTCCAATGTTTTGAATGTTTGAGTAGCAACATAGTTAAAATGAGACTGTTCTTTTCATCCTCCTCTTTGCAGGCTTTTATAGAAACCATGTTTGCCAGTAAAGCGCCCGTGGAGGAAAGTTTTCTTTATGCTAAGGTGAGCTGCAAAGGACTGAGAAGTTTTATTGGAGGCAAATGTAATGTCATTGATTCGCAGATGGGATCCAGTTGGTTTCCATGGAAGTGACTCGGGTATCAGTGGAGAAAATTTGGTTCTTAAATGTCACTGGTAATTTATTAGATGAGTCTAAAATATGCAGAGCTACAATTAAATGAAGAAATTGCAAAGCAGAACCAATGAAGAAGGAAAGGTTTACACAATGTGAGATGAGAAGAATAACACTGTTTAAGTAAATGTACAGGAAGAGAATCGAAGTAGTGCTGTAGATAGTAGTAGCAGATGCTCACTGGTCTCCAGCTCCATCCTCGGACATAGTAAAATCAGTAGAATTTGCCATTCGCCTATTAGCCTTTTTTACTTTTCCAGAGCATGTAGGTTGGTAGATATTCGAAAGGTTGGCATTAGTCATTCAGAACTGCTATTTAAAATGCAGCCATATTCTACTGTTTATCTAAATAAGACTAAACAAACAATAACTTTACATGACTATCTCTTTACTCAGCCTTGATCATAGGTTTTCTGTGTCTTCTTCTGGACGTAACAATTTGAAAATCATAGGGAATTCAAGCACTCAGAAGAAAGAACAGATTTAATAATAGGGTTGAATAATAGGATTGAGATGAGAATAAAAGAAGTAACCTGAAATTATAGCAAAAAATGTTTGATTGGAGCCAATGAATAGTTTGACTTAAGATAAATACTTAACTGGAGGTATGGGCCATTGAAGAAAGCCTGGGCTGGGATGGCCCTAAGGAAATCCTTCCTTCTGTCATACTTTTAGTCATGCTTTGCTGCTGTCTTTCAGTTTGAATTTGAATGCCGGGCCCGTGGAGCAGACATCTTAGCCTACCCACCTGTGGTTGCTGGAGGTAATCGGTCAAACACTTTGCACTATGTGAAGAATAATCAACTCATCAAGGTACACAAAGTGTCCTTCAGCGCTGTTTCCTCTGGGTCCAGGTGCCCTACTAGAGAGTTTACTCACCTCATGGTCCCTTAACCTTCAGCTTTTACAAAATAACTGTCATTTATAAAGTACTTTATGGTCTATAAGATGCTCTTACAGACACGATCTCATTGGATGCTCACATTAGTGCTGTGAGAAGGGCAGTCATTAATGTGCGTGTTTAATAGGGGAGGGAAATAAACTTTTAAAACAGTGGTCAGCTCAGTAGTGCAAAGCCAAGAATTCTACGCTAAAGCCTCTGCTCATTTCATTTTTTAACACTCCTTCCCCAAGCACTTGTAGCAACAATGGGCCAAGCATAAGGGAGAAGACATTTTAAGAATGCCGTGTTAGCTGTGAAAGTACTTAACCTTTTATGGTTTTCTCCCCAAGTGACTATGCAAGTAAAGAATTCTGTATTCTTTTATTAATTTGTTATCTATTTTTAATATTCAGTAAATTCAAAAGATAGGAAACAAGTAAATTAGACAGCATAATTTTTTTAATCAATATCCACGAACCATCACTCAATTCAAGAGCTAGAACATTACAGGTACCTTGTATCTACTTGTGTACCTTCATGCTCTACCGTCCTACCGCCTCCCTCCCACAGGTAGCTAACTAGTATCCTAAATTTTTTGTTTGTCATTCCCTTGATTCCCTTGAAAAAATAACTTGTATCACACATACATGATTCTTAAAACAATATTGTTATTTTTTACTCATGAGTATAAAATAATACTAGTTGTTTTCTAACAGAGAATTTATTCTATCATTTTGCCAGAAATGAAAACCACATCTATTCTTCAAAGTTGCCATTACTATACATGGAATCATTTGACCATTATTCTGTGTGCCAAGTTCTGTGCTTATTTAGATATGAATAAGATATGCCCTGTTTTCAAGTGTATAAATAGGTTGTAAGAGATATACCCAAAGGTCTTTGCTTCCCCCACATGTATTTTGAGGAAGGAACAGAGAGGAAATGATATTCCAAAGTTAAATGGTTAAGGGTAATTGTATTTGAATAAGACCCTGGATACCAGCTTACACAGGATTTTGTTAATTAACATGATAATGGTAACATTTTGATGTGCTGTGTTTACACCTAGTAATTTAAACTCAAGCAGTCTGGTTCCAGAGCCTGTGCACTTAACCACTATGCAGTGGCACTTTTCTTGAGCCAATGTGAATTCTTTTGAAAAATTTAGATGCTGTTTCTTGTGAGAAGGAACCAGAGATTAGTCTCCTTTAAAATAGAATTTTTAAAAAAAAGTGTGTGTGTGTGCGTGTGTGTGTGTGTGTGTGTGTGTGTGTAATGAAAAGCACAAAGGGTTTAAATTAGAAGAAACAACTGACAATCATGAGGTCACCTACTCTGATCGATCTGACTTTCTTCCAGGATGGGGAAATGGTGCTGCTGGATGGGGGTTGTGAATCTTCTTGCTACGTGAGTGACATCACCCGTACCTGGCCTGTCAATGGCAGGTAAGGCTTATATGAATCCCACTGCTTCTTAGGAATATGGATGTTTTTGTAATAAATGACTAAAGAAATATACAGGTCCCCTCTAGCTCAGGTTAACTGCCTTTGCAAACCTCCTGATTATTTTCTAGGACTGTTCTATGCATCATATCGTAGGATCAGGCCCCTAGAAACACCTACTTAACACACACACACTCTAAAAAAAATAAATTAGAAGTTTTTATTTGCTGATTACAAAAATAATATTTAGGTTGTAGTGGAATAGTTTGGCTGGATTAACCCTCCACATATAATCATTATAAAATCTGGGTAAAATATTAAAAACAAGTATTTAAAGGCACCAGAGAGCTTTCAGAAACTGGCAGAAACTGCATAAAAGTGTGTCCTTGAAAGAACTGTGATGGGTAAGGTAAGTGGTTAGGGCTTTTTGCCTGAGGATATGCCTCAATCCACATAGCGTGGGCAGCAGAAAACCACAGTCTAATTGGTTTAAAGTTTCAGAGGATAGAGTTAGGTGCTGGCAGAACAGCCAGAAAGATGAGGGAAAATCCTAACAGAGCAGTTTCTGCAGACAGGGTGAGTCCCAAAATCTGCATATAAAGTATTCCCAAATCGTTGTCTGATCACTAAATTATGTGTTGAGGGAAACCCCAGGAGGCTCACCAAATACCAGCAACTAGAAATTCAAACGACTGAGCAAAGATTTTAGTTGCTTCCCACTGAGAGCAGAGTTTGCATCCTGAATCTGGCCGAGTTAATGAAGTCACTCTTTAAAAGAACTTTATAGAATTCTAGAATCTCTACATTGTATCATTCATAATTTCCAATATTCAGTTAAAAAAAAAAAAACAGACATGAGAAGACTGAGAAAAATGTGACCCATAATCAAGAAAAACATAGTCAGTGAAAACAAATGCTGAAGTACCCTGATATCCCAATTAGCAGACAAGAACTTTAAGGAAGCTACAATAGGTATGCTCAAGGAGTTAAAGGAAGATATAAACACAATGAGTGAACAAATGGGGAATCCCCCAGATAATGATAACTGTAAAGTTAAGATAATGATTACGTATTGTGAGCACTGTAATTATTATGAGATACACAGAAGGGGCTTCCTTGGTAGTCGGCCAAGTTCAGTTTTTTAATTTGGCTGGTGTTTACCTTATAATTTCTTAAGGTATATATTAAATTTGATTGGCTTTCTGTATCTGTGTTTTGTTTTACAATAGAAATTAGACAAAAAAAATGGAAATTCTATAGCTGAAAAGTATAATAACTGAAATGGAAAATTCACTAGACTGATTGGAGGCAGCAAAAGTCAGTGAACTTGAAGAGAGATAGAAATTATTCAGTCTGAAAAACAGAAATACATTTAGAAAGATGAACAAAACCTCAGAAACCTTTGAGACATTTTCAAGCCATCTAACATACATCTAAGTGAAGGCCTAGAAATTGAGTATATTGACATTTGTGAGCACCACACCCACCAACTGCAGAACACACATTCTTTTCAAATACTCATGGAACATTCGCTAAAATAGACCATTTGCTGGGCCGAGAAACAAGTCTCAGTTTCAAAAGACTAAAGTCTTGAAGAGTATGTTCTCTAACTACAATGGAATTCAATTAGAATGTCACAGCAATAAGATATATTTTTAAATCTCCACATGTTTGGAAATTAGTGAATGCATTCTAAATAACTTGTGGGTCAAAGAAGCAACCACAAGGAAAGGGAAGAAACCAAAAAGTATTTCAAATTGAGTGATAATGAAAATACTGCATATCAAAATGTACAGGATACAGCAAGGCGGGAATGCATAGCTTTAATTAGAATGCTTTTATTAGAAGGAAGAAAGGTTTAAAATCAATAATGTAAGCTTCCATCTTAAAAAGCTATTAAAAAGATGAGCAAATTAAACCCAGGATAAGTATGAGAAAGGACATAATGAAGATAAGACCAAAATATCAATGAAATAGAAAAAAGACTAACAGTAGAGAAAATTAACAAAGCCAAATGGTTATTTCCCTAAATAGATTAATCAAATGGATAAACTCCCTAGAAAGAGAAAGAGAGGGAAAATACGAATTATCATAATCAGGAATAAAAGGGGATATCACTATAAATCTTGAAGATATTAAAAGGATAATAAGATAATATTATGAACAACTATATGTATTCATCTTGGTTAGTCACTGAGGAAATACAAATTAAATGAAACGACTGCACATCTGCTAGAATGGCTAAAAGTGTTGGCTGTGATGCAGTGCAGCTGGAACTTGCATACATTGCTCTTGGTAATGGAAAATGCTACAGTTGCTTCGGGGGAAAAAAAAAAAGCAGTGTCTTATAAAGTTAAGTAAACACTGTTTCTTTGACCTAATAAGTTCACTTCTAGGTTTTGAGCTAAGAGCAATGAAAACATATGTCCACAAAAAGACTTGTACAAGAATGTAATTCATGATAGCCAAAAACTAGAAACAATCTAACTCCATCAACAGCAGAATGAATAGACAAATTGTGGTCTATTCATACAATGGAATAACACTCATCAATAGAAAGGAACAAACTACTGATCAAAATAATACCATGGACATTATGTTTCATGAAGGAAGCTGAACACAAAAGAGTACATATTATACATGTTGATTCCATTTCTATGATGTTCTAAAATAGGCAAAAGTAAGGTGAAAATAATCAGAATGGCATTTACCTCTAGAGGTGAGGGTATTGATTAGAAATAGACATGGACTTTCTGAGGGGGTGGCAGTGTTCTGCATCATAGGAATATGGGTCTGGATCAGTCAGAATTCTCCAGGGAAATAGAACTAATAGGATATATATATCTATATCTATATATATATATATATAGATATAGATATATATATAGATATATATAGATATAGATATATATATAGATATAGATATATATATATGTATGTTGTGTGTGTGTGTGTGTGTGTGTGTGTGTGTGTAGATTGGTAGGTAGGTTGACTGAAAATGATTGATTTTAAGGAATTGACTCACATTTGTAGGGCCTGGCATGTCTGAATTTTTCAGGGCAGGCTCACAGGCTGGAAACTCAAGCAAAAGTACAGGCTGGAAACTCAAGCAAAAGTTGCTGTTGCAGTCTTGAGGCAGAATCCAGTAGAGCAAGGCGGTCTAGCACTTGAGTTCACTTAGCATAGGCTCCCTTTTTGTCCGTGCTTCAGCCAGCCAACCAAATAAACCGTTAGAGGCTTTCCAACCCCTCGAGCTGCAATTTCAAATCCAGACTCTCTGCTTAGGGCATCCATACCAATTAATTCAGCCTGATCCAACTTAACGTTCCTTCTATCATTATTCCACACATTGATATCCATTCCCACACATTTCATGACCATACTTTTCATGACCTGATGGGAACAGAGTCTAGTTAAAGGTCTAGAAGCAGCTACCAAGGCAACTGCCTACAGGGAGATACTTACAGATTATCACTCAAAACAGGATTAATAGAAAAACTTAGGGATTCCATCCTAGATGGATGGAAGGGCTACTTCTGTCAGAGAAGACTCGGCAGAATTTAGGGGTTCAGTGTTCCTATCTTCATCAGGATTGGTACATCCTTTGTGCATTTCAGTGTATGCAAAATTTGCATTTAAAAATCTGTTTTAAAATATTTAGTAATACTGTAGTGGGGTGGAGTATGAGTACAAACAACAATGTTGATAATGGCTTAAACATGGGAGATGGTATGTAGGTGTTCATTAACCATTATATTGTTATATTTAACTATTCCTGTTTTAGGGGACATTTAGATTTTATCTATTACAATTTTTAAAATCATCACAGTGAACATTTTTCTAAATTCAGCTTTTTTTAAATTTCAATATTTTCTTAGGAAGGATTCTTAGAGCAGAATTACAAGCTCAAATTTTATGAGCATCTTTGAAGGCCTTTGAGTTAATTGACTATACTAATTTACACTCCCATCAACAGTGCATGAAAGTACATATCACATACAACCCCAGCTTAATTTTTTCTCATTTTCCTCCATAATTGCTAAAGAAATTATTATCCTATGGACACCTAGAAACTGGTAAGTTACTAGTAACCAAAATATTGACCAGTTTATCCCACGACATCTTTGCCTATGAGAAGTGGATCCCTAAGCTTTTTTTTTTTAATAGTAAATAATGGAAAGGATCAAGGGTGAACCTGGTCTGGCTCTCCGACTACATTCATGGCTGGCGCATCTCCTGGCCCCACCTTGTGTATACCTGCTATTTGAAGGAAAGATTGTTTCTGCCCCAGCTTGAAGGGTTGTTGCTCTTCCTGTTGAGCATTCAGGGTATGATTAAAGTAACAATATGTGGGTACTGATTAAATGTCTACAGTGCCCAACATCATCGCCTTGCCCTTTTTCTAATCAAACTTAGAAGCAAATGTCAAAAAATAGTTCCACAGCTGAAACCGTTTTTTTTTTTTTTTTTTAAAGAAAGAGATTATATGGCCCATACTGCTAGACAGAAAAGGCCCAGGTCCTGGGGCATGAAGTCTGAACCACCAGCAACAGAGCTAAATGGAGAAGGCAACGTATCTGCCATCCTAGAGTTGATGGGCACTTTTACACATTGGGTTTTGGGGAAGAAAGATGAAAGTTGTTTTGAAAGAATTTACACTGGCTACAGATGAGGGGGGTGAGGGGAAAAGGTGAAGCAGGGGCAATTCTGTGATAGGAGCACAGTCCATAGGAAGAATTATTTACTATTGACTGGTTCCAGGCAACAGTCCCCCGTGCATGCGCATGCGAGATGCCTGGAGGCTGATTCAGAGCTTCCATACATTCAGATCTGAGCAGTCTTTTCGTTAGCTGGCCCACAGCTATTAACTGGTTAACTATTTCTGTCCCTTCCTCTCACTCTCTGGCCACTGTAATTTAATTTATGGCATCTCAGAATTTTTCTCTTGTCACAAACTTCCTGCAATGTCAGATAACCCAAATTTGAGTTCTTCGTTTTCCTGTCCCCAGGTTCACAGCACCTCAGGCAGAACTCTATGAAGCTGTTCTAGAGATCCAGAGAGATTGTCTGACCCTCTGCTCCCCTGGAACAAGCTTGGAAAACATCTACAGCATGATGATAACCCTGACGGGACAGAAGCTGAAAGAGTTGGGGATCGTGAAGAACATTAAGGAGAATAATGGCTTCACGGTATTTCACTTCTTTTGACTTCAGTTCTCAAGAATACCTGACATGCTGCTCGGTTTTAGCCTGTGTAATACTAAGTAGATTTAGAAATGGTCTTTGTGATTCTTCATGGGTGAGAGGGACATAGATTGTGGATTAAAACAAAGGGAGTCAGTACTAACTTCTCCCACAAGATGGCAGCACATTCTGGTTCATTGCATACTGTGTAACTACCTCAGTCGTCAGAAAACAGAAAATGAAGTCTGGCGTAGACAGGGTGGAAAAGGACACAAAAAGGAGGATAGGTTCACTCTTAATTCTTCTGTGGTGATTTTGAAAAGGTAGAGGTCAAAGGGGAGGGTGTCTGTTGTTTCACTGACATTGTTGAGACTTTAAAAGTATCCTCAAAGGGCCTTGTCTTCAGTGAATTTCATCTGCATCCAAAATGTAATGATGTTCAGTAAAAATGTAAAGCCTCATCTTTACATTACGACGCCAGGCGGTCAAGCCAGACAGACCATTAAGACATCTCCATCTCCAAGGTTAGGTTACTAGGGTTTCTTTTACCAATAGTAAAGAAGCTATAAATTCCTCCTGCTCAGGACAGCAAATCTTTAATTAATGGATAGAAATATCCAGGCCACTAAATACCTAATAATTACTGTGTTATCTGATGTTTCATGCCGACTCTACAAGTTGCTTTGAGATACTTAGTCTCCAGGGTAGACTTCCTGAGAGGAATGTGCGAACATTGAAAAGAACAATTCTAACATAATCATCCTCCCTCCCCCAAGAAAAGAGATTTTCATTTGCTACAGTCATTACTGGGGTTGCCCAAGGTCGCATGTGTGTAGTATATTAAATGGTGGGAATGGAAATGTGACTAGTTAGAATGCCTTAGAATGCCATTGGCAGAATTGCATAGAGAGGTGGCAGTTTACCAGGTGTCTTAAGCACTAACCCAGGACAGGTTAAACATAAGGGGCAGAACTAGGGGGGAGACAGATATTAACACATACCTCACTGGTTTATACGTGCGCAACTTTCCCTGTAAGGGATCATTGCTCTCAAACACTGTGGCAATTATCTTTTCCAGGCTGCTCGAAAATACTGCCCTCATCATGTTGGCCATTACCTTGGGATGGATGTCCACGACACTCCAGACATGCCCCGCTCTCTCCCCCTGCAGCCTGGCATGGTGATCACAGTGGAGCCAGGTAAGGGGTTAGGCTAGCATAGCAGCCTCCGACCCCTCGGGACACGTAATAGTAGTCTCAGATAAAAAAAGTAAACATTTATTTTTACCTGAACCAACATAATTCCATTAGGAGGCAGGAAAATGAGTCTCTTCAATGTAGAAGGGGACTTCATTTTAGATTTTTCTTGAGTTTCTTATTTAACATCACACAGTTCGTCTAATTTGACTTCTCCAGTAAACAGATGGAGACTACTTTCTGTAAGTAGATATAGAGAAATAAATCATTTTTTTAAATAATTATTTTTTAATTACAATGTTACAATATTATTAGTTTCAGGTATACAATATAGTGATTAGACATTTATATAACTTATGAAGCGATCACCCTGATAAGTCTAGTACCCATCTGACATCATACATGGTTATTACAGTATTATTGATTATATTCCCCGTACTATACCTTATATCCCCGTGACTGTTTTTATAACTGACGGTTTGCACATCTTGATCCCTTCCCATTTTCCACCCATCCTCCAACCCTCCTCCCATCTGCCAACCATCAAAATGTTCTCTGTATCTATGAGTTTCCTTTTTGTTCGTCTGTCTTGTCTTTTTTAGATTTCTCGTATAAGTGAAATCACACAGTATTTGTCTTTCTCTGTATGACCCATTTCACGTAGCGCAATACCCTCTGGGTCCATCCATGTTGCAGATGGCAAGATTTAAGTGTTTTTATGGCTGATTAATATTCCATTTATATATCTACCACTTCTTTATCCACTCGTTCATCAGTGGTCACTTAAGCTGCTTTCATATCTTGGCCATTGTAAACAATGCTGCAATGAACATAGAGATGCATATGTCTTTTTGAGTTAGTGTTTTGGGTTTCTTCGGATAAATACTCGAAAATGAGATTGCTGGGTCCTTCTTTGTCTCTTATAGCCTTTCATTAAAGTCTATTTTGTCTGGTACAAGTATTGCTACAATAGTTTTTTGTGTTTGTTTGTTTCCTTTTTCATGAAATACTGTTTTCTATCACTTTACTTTCAGTCTGTGTGTGTCTTTCAATCTGAAGTGAGTCTCTTGTAGGCAGGATATATTAGGGTCTTGTTATCCATTCAGATACCCCATTTCTTTTGATTGGAGCATGTAATCCATTTACATTTTAAGTAGTAATTGATAGGTATGTAGTTTTTGTCATTTTATTATTCATATTTTTGGCCTTTTTTTTTCTTCTTAAAGCCTTTAACATTTCTTATAATGCTGGTTTGGTGTTGATGAACTTCTTTAGCTTATTCTAGTCTGGGAAGCTCTTTCTTCTGTACTTCGATTCTAAATGATAGCTTTGCTGGGTGGAGTAATCTTGGTTGTAGGTCCTTGCTTTTTATCACTTTGAATATTTTGTGCCAGTCCCTCTGGCCTGCAAAGTTTCTGTTGAGAAATTGGCTGGCTGACAGTCTAATGGGAGCATCTTTGTAGATAAGCAACTGCTTTTCTCTTGCTACTTTTAAAATGTTCTCTTTGTCTTTAACCCTTGGCATTTTAATTATGATGTGTCTTAGCGTGGGCCCCCTTGGGTTCATCTGGAGACACTCTGCACTTCCTGAACTTGTATGTCTATTTTTTTCTTCGCCAGGTTGGAAGTTTTCCATCATTATTTCTTTAAATAGGTTTTCAAGTCCTTGCTCTCTCTCTTCTCCTTCTGGTACCCCATGATGCAAATGTTGGTACGCCCTATGTTGTCCCAGAGGCCCCTTAAACTAGCCTCATTTTTTGGATACTTTTTTCCTTTTGCTGTTATGATTGCATGTTTTCCGCTACTTTATCTTGTAAATTGCTGATTCAGTCCTCTGCTTCATCTAATCTACTGTTTGATTCCTTCTAATGTATTGTTCATTTCAGTTATTGTATTCTTCATCTCCGACTGCTTCTTTTTTTATCTGCTCTATCTCCATTTTTATATTTCCTATCTTTTTGTTGAAGTTCTCACTGAGATCATTGAGCATCCTTATAACTACTATTTTGAACTCTGCATCTAATAAATTGCTTGTTTCCATTTTGTTTAGCTCTTTTTTCTGGAGTTTTGTTCCAATGGTTCACGAGCTGGCATGATGCCAAGCATTGGGCAGATCAGCAGAGAAGTGGCAGCCAAAGCAGAGTGTGAAGATCAATATTAGAAGAGTCAACTTTTAAATACTGATGCCATTTTTATCATTCGTAGATTTCAGGTGTTTTTCACCTCTAAATTGTGTAATTGTAGCTGGGACACGTCTTTTATACCGCCCTTCGAACCCAGTCATGCGTTGCTATCTGTGGCCCTTGTACCATCTAGTCCAGTATAATCAGTACCTGGCACAGTTTCTTTAATATGAAAAGACTGTCGTCTGTCTGACTTCATGATTAGAAAGGGTTCCTTGGGCTCTTAGAACTTTCCAGATGTTCATTAAAGTCTTCCTCTTTAATCTCCTACTTTATATTATATACATCTGTTACATTTATGGCTTATGTCAGAGGGCTTATTTGAATATTCCTGCAGCTTCTGGTTGTTCAGGCTAATCATTGCTAAATAAGTATTTTTAAAATACATTTTGAAATACTTTATATCTTAATTTTAGGAAAGTCCCCTTTTTCCAGGAGCCTAGTAGGCAGAGACAGATGCATTTATATAACCTACCGATTCCCAACATATATTGACATACTCATAAGTAACTTTAGTAGCTACTAGAATGTGACAGAATCATGATCGACATTATTGTAGTTTTATGGAGCCTGTAATCTAGTATATAAAATAACTATAATTTAAAAAAATAAAATAAAAAATAAAATGACTATAATAATAGTTCTAGTAATGATAGTCAATATTTATTAACCATTATGTACCAGATACTTTTGCTTGTATTATCTCATTTAATCTCCACAGCTCTAGGCAGATACTATTAAGATCCCAGTTTTACAGATGACTTGTAACACAGAGAGGTTAACTTTCTGGCCTGAAATCATCCAGTTACTTCCATTTATGCATAGCACATTCTTTTTTTCTACTCCGTAGGCATTTATATTCCAGAGGATGACAGAGATGCCCCAGAGAAGTTTCGTGGTCTTGGCGTACGAATTGAGGATGATGTAGTGGTGACTCAGGACTCACCTCTCATCCTTTCTGCAGATTGTCCCAAAGAGATAAGTGACATCGAACAGATATGCAGCAGGGCCTCTTGACCCTCATTGCACCCCACAAGCATCTCAGGTTCAAGAAGGGTGCACGCTGGCATCCATGCACATGCGCTTTCTGAATGTCTGCATTTTATGTGTGCTCCATTTGAGAGTTCAGCGGCCGTATGAATGTATGTAGTTGTGTATGTGGTCTTCTTTGTTTTAAGTTACTAGAAATCTGCAAAATAGAATTTTTGTTACTATAACTTTAGTAGCATTACTTCTGTAGAATTAATGACCCAGGCAAGCTTAATTTTTAAACAAAGAAAGATCAAGTTACGTGTGTCCATGCATTCTAGTTGTGTGTCCATGCATTCTAGTTAACATATTTAAATGTATAGAAAATTCCTTTTTTCCAGGTCTTTTCCTTTCTGTGCTTTTGCTTAGATCCATCTAATATTGTTAAGATGTTTATACGATGCTTATATTTTGAGCAAATCACCAAGGTCTCTGCCTACACTAAAAGCCACCCATCTGTGATTGTGTGTGGTCACTACATAGCTTCCATAACTCCTGCCTGCCTATTCCAGAGCTTGTTTATCTCCTGGAACCACACGAAGCCCTCGTGGGCACTAGTGTCCCGAGTTCTCACCGTTCAGCCACAGTCCAGATTCCAGCAACATTAGCTAACAAAGCAGTTTTGAGCCTTTCTTGTTATGTGGTTGCCTAGGGCCTGGAAAGTATTTTGATTCTTGATAAGAAAGGAAATGGAAGAGAAAGAGAAGTGCATAGGTGTCTGCTGCAGATCCAGTTCTCCATCCATCTGTTAACCTGAAGATGATTCCTTTCCCAGACATCCATTCTTCCTTTAGAGATTCTTAATGCCTGAGCTGCTGCCCTGGCCAAGGGCAGGTCCTCTACTTACCCCGTTAAAATCAGAGGAATGGCACCCAGTTTTCAGAAAGATACCCCTGTTATCATTCTATGATTTCCTCTAGTGCTAACAGAAAACACAGTATGAAACCCACCAAGATCAAATATCCTATGATCCTTGTCTTTATGTGACATTAGCATTAAAAAGGCATATTTCCCTCAATACAGCATTGGATGCAATTATACAAGAACTCACTTTGCAAAGTGAACAGCACTGGATTACTGCAGATAGTTTATGTGAGAGCTTCTGTCTAAAAGGGAAGCTTTAGGAATCAGTGTGTTCCCCTCCTTTAAACCCGGGATTTGAGCACAAGATGTTCAAAACATGCTGATTGTTAGCCTACATTTGTGGGTTTTTAAGAAAACATTTGTATTCGTGAGGCACAAGCTAGGGGATTAACGCTCCCCGCGGTGCTAAAGGTTTGCCCATCTTATCAGGAAAACCCAAGGTGCAGAGCCCAAAACAGACAGGCAGTGAGTTCATCCGGAGACAAAGATAATGTTGGAAACCAAAGTAATACAAGTGTCCTGACAGTCCTGCAGCTGTGGGAAAGGATGGCTGCACAGCTGGAGTCGTCATCCCCATGCCTGCCCTCCCTCCACCTTCTTAGTCCTGCGCTGCTTTCTAAAAGAAGGGGATGAAAACCAAACTCTCAGCTTGTGCTTCTCATTCTCTGGGCCTCTGTGAACCCTTGAATTGGGTTTCCTTCGTTCCTTCACAGTCCTGGAATAAGGAATTTCCTTTTCTTCCTGAAAATCATCTTCTGCGGCCTTCAACTTTTTAGCTAAACACCTAGGTGCCTTTTACGTATAGCAGCATACTGAGACACGAAACCGACTCCTTCCCGTTAGACTTCAGTCAGGTTCTGCAGCTGTTGCGAGTGGTAGTTAGAATGCCGTTGTGGAATTCTGGTGACTTTTAGTTCCTGACCCAGGTATCATTGTCCTTTGAGTCCCAGATTAACCACTGCAGCTAAACCTGTCAATCAGACTATCAGAACCATCAAGAGATGACACAGCGATCCTCTCAGAGCAGTGTCTTAGGGTCTGTCTGGTGTATCCAGGATTCGGGAGTGGACAGCTGTGCAGAGTGTAGGAATTTCACCTATTTTTCACCAAACCACAGACACACCCCACATTTCCCTCCATGTCTAAGTATAATAAATACTTCACATATATACCAAGCTCTCCTGTAATGAAAACCTGGATTTTAAAAAATCTTTCGAATGTTCCACTGGAATTTTTCTCCTTGAAGTGAATAGATGAAGTTGCATCTTTACGATACAATCTAAATGAAGGTAGCAAATCTATATAGCCTCTGCCACATACTTTTATGTGTTTATTTCAGGAATCTCTATTTTTCACCCTTATTCCGGAAACAGGAACTGTTTTTATCTGAAACACAGCGGTGGAAACGCTGGAATAAAAACTCCCTTTCCCAAGTCATAGTACCCAGGTTAGGGAGGTGCTTCTGAGAGTGACTTCATTTTCTCTGTGTACACCTTCTTTCAGAATATTATTTTTTCATTAATTTTTATAAGGTCAGAACAGGAAAACTCCTACCATAGATAATTATACTGTCATTGAAATTAAGATCCATGAAGCAAGTTAAATCTCCAGATAAAGGCATCGTAACTCATTGAAATAGAACAG
This sequence comes from Eidolon dupreanum, assembly GCA_028627145.1. Lineage (NCBI taxonomy): Eukaryota > Metazoa > Chordata > Mammalia > Chiroptera > Pteropodidae > Eidolon > Eidolon dupreanum. The sequence continues at coordinate 3,382,997 of CM053503.1, read as the reverse complement.
TAGGACTTTCATATTTTTCAAAATGTTCATAACCAGTACCTTCTTCAGTTTTCTTAATAATAGAAAGATTGCAAATGTGATGCATGAGAGCTGCCTCTCCCTCTCTTGTGTCCACGTCAGAGATCATAAGTAAAGCCTAGAGACTATGGCCTCAGAGTCCTTTGTAACAGTTTCTGACAACTGCTACCAGTAAAACAGAATAGGATTTAGACCTTAACTGCCATCCCTCAACCTGATATAACAGATGATAATGTAACTTATTTGCGTGTGTATACTAGAAACTGAGTGAGGGCCCAGGATGGTGGCCGCATAAAGGACCCTGCTTGGAAGATGTTATTATGGCTCGGTTAATTTGTTTTATTCTATTTTCTTAATTTAAGCTGTCTGGGTTTAGTTTTAAGCCCAGGCTAATATACTTCAGGCTGAAGTGTTTAATGCCCTTCATACAATGAGAAGATGAATCCATCATGAAACCCTAACACTGGAGCAGAATTCCACAGTCACAAAGCATGTGGGTGCTCCTGACTGCCCTTCTTACCTCTGCCTTTGTGTCACTGAGGAACTTGGGGTGAGCGTCAGTATTGTTCAGATCAGGGACCCCATGAAATCAGGGCCTCTTGGGGTGTGCTTCATGAGGTTCTGAGAGAACTAGTCTTTGTCAGCATTTCTTAATGCTTCGTATGACTTTTGTGCAATTATATAAATTCAATTTGGACAAAACGCTGTTACTTTTAAGGCTCTGCCCACTGAAAATAAATATGTAATTCCCCAACAAGGGAAAAGCATTTGTTACTGTCATTTCAAAAATAAACTATAAAATGATATAAAAGTATATGGCATGTGTGTTATTTTCAAATTTAGAGTTTACAGCTTTAAATTTGAGAACATTTTGATTTACAAAATATTTTACATAGTATTCATTAACTGCTGTCACAAAATCATAATAGCAAACTGAGATGATCTTGTTAGTCATAGAGGGGAAAAAATCAGTGGATTAGATCCAGCCTATTCAAAGATCGACTGAAGGATCTAATGTATAACATAGCAACTGTAGTTGATAACAATGTATAATTGAAATTTGTTAAGAGAGTTGAACTTAAAGGTATCACCAAAATAAAAAAAAAAAAAAAAGATAAATATGTGAGTTGATGGATGTGCTAATTAACTAAATGGGGGACATCCTTTCACAAAGTATACTGATATCAAATCATCATCAGGTTGTACACTTTAAATATCTTAAAATTTTGTCCATTATACCTCAAGAAACCTAGGGTGAAAAAGTTCTTTATTCTCCATAAAACTGACCCATAGGTCTTTGGACAGGACCTGTAGCACTTAAGACATCTATAGCCATGAGCATTTTATGAAGGATGAATTTTGTGGGGAAGTAGGATTAATTTGCAAAATTATAAATATGTGAAATTTCTCAGTGAGCTACATAAAGAATCTTAAGAGTAGCCATCTCTCCCTATGAGGAATCCTCTTTAAAATCTGAGGCTCTAATGCATGCTTTCTAACATTTTTCACATCCTGGAACTCATAAAAAAAATTTTTGTATGGCACAATGGAATAACTGGGAGGGACTTCGGCATACATACATGTGACTTAGAGAAAAAAATTCATTACATATCCTTTATATAATTATGATTTTTTAAAATGTACATGTCATAGAAATTTTTAAATTTGTATAACACTTCCAAAAGTTAATTTTTAAAATGTCAATAAAAGACTTGGCTTACTTTTGGTAATGTGACTTTTTTGATAACAGGCTGAAATGCCTACACACAATTCTTGATTCAGAATTTTTAGTGATAATGTCTTCAGTTCTTCATAGAAACCATCTACAAGAAACTTGTTCGCACAAGTAGGTGTCAAAACATTTTAAACTTTTTATGATCGTTCAAAAATTTGTGATTGAATTGACAAATGGATAAATGAAATGTGGTATCTACACGGTATAATGAAATATTATTCAGCCTTAGAAAGGAACAAAGTACTGATACATGCCACAATGTGGATGAACTTTGAAAACTGTGCTACGTGAAAGACGCCAGACTCAAAAGGCACATATTCTATGATTCCGTTTATATAACATGTCCACAATAGACAAATCTATGGAAACAGAAAGTAGCTTGGTGGTGCAAGGGGCTGAGGACAGAGGAAATGGAGAGTGACTGCTAATAGTTTCTTTTTTAGGTGATGAAATGTTCTGAAATTATATGGTGGTAGCTTCACAACTCTGAATATACTAAAAACTGTTGAATTACATACTTTTAAAGAGTACTTTATGGTAAATGAATTAAATCTCAATAATCTCAATTAAAATTTAAAGAATGTAATAACTTCCTCTCGTTGACAAAATATAATGTGAAATATCTTATAATGTGGATGTCCAGTCAAATTGAAACCTTATAATGTGGATGTCCAATCGAATTGAAATATTTACATCAAATATTTCAAGATAATGTACATATGTTTTTAGAATAGTTCCCCTGCCCATAGCTTTGACTACAAAGGTCAGACGCATCAGCGGAGCAGAAAGCTGGACTGTCTGGAGCTGCACCTATGAAGAGCTGTGGCCCAGTCTTTAGCCCAGTCTTTAGCCCCAGTCTTTACACCCAAGGCCAGCATCACTTTAGGTACCTGAAACACCAGCTGCTCCAGTAACTCCATGGCTTCCTTGTCTCTGATGAGCAGCAGTGCACACAACCATTGCTGCAGAAGTGGATGGCCAGGTGGTAGTGCCCCTCCTTGGCCATATTTAAGTGAGGCCAGGGCTCCTGATGATAAGGTGACAGCTAAGGGGCTCTGGTTACTCCAAGCTCCATCCATCTGGCCATCCTGAGGACAGAGGTGTTCTGTGTCTCCCAGTATACCAATTTCAGGTTATATCACTTAGGGTATTTTATTTAATATCATAAAATCTAGAATTTTACTCACTAGAGCTTACTTTGGACATAAAAGTTTGTGGCACTAAGTAAATACTGATTCAAATTTCTACTAGTTTTTAAAGCCCAATGGTTCTGGATAATTGCCACTAAATGCTATCTTTCTTTTCCTAGGAAAGTTGAGGTTGGGAAGCCCACAATGGTATATCAAAAATATTTATAAAAATAGTTATCCTGGAAAATGTTATTCAATACTTAATTGCTTAGTGTTTGGTTTTGCTTCTCTGCATGTTACATAGATTAAAATCTTTAAGTCTATGGCCATGCTACCCTGATCTTGCTGATCTTACATATTAGTTCTAAGAGTTTTTTTAAAAAGATTCCTTGAGATTTTCCATGTAAATTACATGTCATCTAGAAATGGGACAGTATCATTTTTGTTTCTGATTTGTATACCTCTTACTTCCTTATTATACTCGCTAGAAGTTCCAGTACTACATTCAATAATAGTGCTCACTTATTGAAAGAGACCATCCCTGCCACATTCCCATTTTTTGGGGGAAAGCATTCAATATTTCACCATTAAGTATAACATTAGCTGCAGGATTTTTTGTAGGTGCTCTTCATCAAGTTCAGGAAGTTCTCCTCTATTCCTAATTTTCTGAGTTTTTATCATGAATGGATGTTGAATTTTTTAAAATGTTTTTCTATATCTGTTATCATTATCATGTGATCCTTCTTCTTAAACCTCTTAGTATGGCAGATGAATCGTGATAATTTGTGTTTTTTAAGCAAATGGTCCATTGTGTCTAAGTTGTCAAATAGGTGTGTAGGGTTTGTGGTATTCCTTTATGATCTTTTTATGTCTACAAGATATGTATTGATATCTTCTGTTTCAATCCTGGTACTGGTAATCTGTGTCTTCTCCCTTTTGCCTTTGTTAGTCCTGCTAGAAGTATGTTTATTTAATTGATCTTTTCAAAGAACCCATTTTTTGTTACATTGATTTTTAAAATTTTGTTTTCAATTTTGTTGATTTTTGCTCTTTATTTCTTTCATTCTGCTTGCTTTGGGTTTATTTGCTCTCCTTCTAGGTTCTTAAAGTGGGAACTTAGATTATCATTTTCCTCTTTTCTAATGTGTATGTTTAGTGCTAAAAACTTTCCCTCTCAGCACTATTTTGGCAGTGACCATACATTTTGATATGTTCTGTTTTTGTTTTCATTCAGCTCAACAGATATTTTTAAAAATTTCCCTTAAGACTTCATCTTTGACCCATTATTTAGAAATTTATTGTTTAGTTTCCAGGTGTTTATAAAATTTCCTGTTATCTTCTTGTTATTGACTTCCAGTTTGATTTCATCATAGTTGAAGAATGCCCTGCATGATTTCAGTTTTTTAAAACTTTTTACAATTTGTTTTATGGCCAAGAACACGGTCTGCCTTGGTATATGTTCCATGGCACCTTAAAAAGAATATGTATACTGCTGATGAAGTTCTAAAAATGTTCATTAGATCCCCTTGGTTGATGGCATTGCCGATTCCTTCTATATTCTTGATTTTCTGTTTGGTTGTTTTAATCCATCGTTGAGAGGGGTGTTGAAGTCTCCATTCATAATGGTGGATTTGTCTATTTCTACTTTCAGGTCAATCAGTTTTTGCTTCACATACTTTGCAGCAATTTTTTGGTGTATATATATTAAGGATTGCTATGTCTTCTCAGTAAATTGACTTTTTAAATATTATATAATATCCCTCTGCCCCTCTTTGGTAATTTATTTTGCTCCAAAGTCTACTTTATCTGGTATTAATATAGCCACTCCTGCTTTCTTTTGTTTTCATGATATATCTTTTCCATTCTTTTACTAACTCCCTGCCTATATCATAATATTTGAAGTGAGTTTCTTGTATATAGCATATATTGGGTCATGTTTTTTAATCCACTTGTCACTTTATGTCTTAATTGGTGTATTTAGACAATTTACATTTAATGTAATTACTGATATGTTAAGGATTAAAGCTGTTATTTTTATTTCGTTAGCTCTTTGTTTTTCATTTCTCTGTTTTTGTTTTTCTACCTGTGTGTTACTTGAACATTTTTTAAAATTCCACTTTGATTTATCTATGTCTTTGAATGTATCTCTTTGTAAGTTTTAAAGTAACTGTTCTAGGTATTTTATATCTATATCTATATCTATATCTATATCTATCTATCTATATATATATATCTTATAACAGTCTACTGATGTCATCACTTCACCAGTTTGAGTGAAGTATAGAATATTTTCTTAAATATTCCCCCACATTTACTTAGAACCTGATAAAACAGTGCTATAATTTTTAATGCAACTGTCAAACATGATTTAAAAAACTCTAAAGAAAAGCATATTGTGCTTACCTATGTTTTTTGTTTACTATGTTCTTTCTTCTTCCTGATATTCCAAGATTCCTTGTTTTATTGTTTCTTTTCTTTTAAAGAACTTCCTTTAGCCATTTTTGGGGTAGATCTGCTAGTAACAAATTCTCTTAGTTTTCCTTTATCTGAGAATATCCTGATTGCCCATTCAGTGCTGAAGGATATTTTCCTCAGATATAGAATTCTGGGTTGACAGATTTGGGGTTTTTTTCTATGCTGAAAAAAAATACTTTGCCACTTCTTTCTGGCCTCCATGGTTTCTAATGAGAAATCTGTTGTCATTCAATTTTCTTTTTCTTTGTCAGTAGGTAAGTTGTCATTTTCTCTAGCTGCTTTCAAGATTTTTTCCTTTGTCTTCAGTTTTCAGAAGTTTCATTTTAAAATGTCTTAGCATGAATTTCTTTGAATTTACCTTGTTTAGGATTTATAGGTTTCTTGAATCTATAGATTTATGTTTCTTGCCAAATTTGAAAGTAGTCAACCACTATTTTATCAATTTCCTTTTCAGTCTGGCCCTCTTTATCCTTTCCTTTTGGAACTCTGATGACATAAATGTTAGATCTTTTGCTATAGTCCCATAGGTTCCTGAGGCTCTGAAGGTTTTTGTTTTGTTATTTTCAGCCTATTCTCTGTCTCTTATTCAGATTGGATAATTTCCATTTTCTGGCTTCCAGTATGGTGATTCCCCAGCCCCTGACCCCCATCACTTCCATTCTGCTTTTGAGCCCATCCATTGAGATATTTATTTTAGTTATTGCATTTTCTAAAATTTCCATTTGGGTCTTCTTTATGTCTTCTGTTTCTTTGCTGAGGCTTTCTATTTTCTCATTTGTTTCAAGTTTATGTGTAATAGCTTATTGAAAAAAATTATCATTGCTGCTTTAAAGTCTTTGTCAGATAATTCTAACACCTGTTATCTTGGTGTTGACATATATTATTTTCACTCTGAAATCTCACAGTTCCTGTTGGGTGATCTTCAACTGATACTGGATACCTTTATGAGACTCCAGATTTTATTTAAACCTGTTTTGAATTTGTTTTCCTTTGACAGTGCTCCAGCAAGGGAAGATGGAAGTAGAAGTCCAGGTTCCTCACTGAGTCCCCATTAACACCTAAGGGTTTCTGCTGACACTGCAGTGGGGGTGGCCTCATGCTTGCTGGGTGAAAGTCCTGACTCTCCACTCGGTCTTCACTTACACCACCCCAGCAAGGAGGGGAAGGGGTGCCTCATTACTGCTGGGTGGGAGTAAAAGTCCAGACCCCCTTGGAGTCCCCTCTTACACAAGAGAAGTAGGGAAGGTTTGTCATCATCCAGAAGGGATAAAAGTCTCAACTCCCCAATTGGCCTCTACCACCCTGGCATGGGTATCAGAGCACCTGGTTACAGACACGGGAGCTGTATAGTCTAAGCTCCCGACTCAGCTTTGCCGGCATAGGTGACAGTGGAGCTAATTTTCTTCTGTGTTTGGATGGAGTAGGGCAGTTATTTTCAAAAAGTTTTGTATTTGTTAGATAAAGCAGTCATTTTGATGGGGCTTTTTGTGTGTGTGTGTGTGTTTTCATTGGCATTTTCGGGTTGCCGGCTTCTTTAGCTGCAAGTCTCTGATATATGAGGTAAAAAGAAAACCCAAGGAACTCACTACCACATCATTCAAGTTCTGAGGTCTCTAACTGGTCTGCCTTCTCTTCACCTCTCGGTCTTTCTTTCTTATTTGTTTGTTTGTTTTAATTATTTATTTATGTTTATTTTTTTATTTATATTTTTAGTTTAAATATATCCTGTCCAGGGATTTCAGTTGTACTTAGAGGGAAGAATAGAGAAAAGTATGTCTACTCCATCTTCCCAGAAGTGGAAGTCCTATCTAACGCTTTTAAAAAGGCATATCTGACCATGAGACACTCTGGTAAAAGCTCTTCCATGGCTTCTCATCATTAAGATAAACACCAACACCTTTTGCATAGCTCTACTGCACAGTCTTGCATGACCTGGGCCCTATCTGTGGCAAATGTTTAATGGCCAACTGTGGAAAAGAGATGCTAACAATTGACTCTTGAACATCATTGTAGATTCATTTATATCACTCTTTCTCCTTACACTCCAGCCATTCCAAGTTTACTAGTGCACTATACATTTTCCAGCTTCTAGCTCCTTCTACACACTATTGGCTCTACCTGGGATGTCACCTTCTCCACATCTTTCAGTGTGTTTAAGTGCTAGAGCCAGCTTGCATCAGCTTACAAAAGCAACTGTTAAACTTTCAGGAATTTTGAAATCTGGCTGCTAAAGCTACAAATCAGGGCTTTTTTTTTTTTTTTTTTTTTAAGAGCTGATTTTTAAACATTTACCTGCACACCAGTGCATACTCTCCTCTTTGTCTAGCTCATCCTTCAGTCTCAAACCATTTCCTCTAAAAGGACTTTTTCCTTCCCCCACCCCTAGACTTGCTTTCTACTTCAAAGTACTCTCCTATACTTCTCTTTCCTGAAATCCACTGGAATTATCATTAATTGGCTCGCCTCTCTGCTATTATACCATAAGTTGAATGATGAAAGGAGATTTTTACAAATACTTAAAATATCTGATGCCTTTTTATCTAGACCAGCATGGTGTAGTTGACACACAGAGAAGGTTCTGTAGATATTTTAGAAATATTTGTTGAATGAATGAATGGCTGAAGGAATAGAACTAAAGTAAAATGGTAACATATTGCATTGTAAACTTAGTGAAATTATGAAAATGGATAAAAATCTGTATGAAAACTACACAAAATTTTCTTAGGTTTATGCAGCAGAATTTAGTATACAGAATATCATGGCCAATCACCACAGCAAGGCAAATCTCCATAGCAGAGAGAGTACATGAGGTTTTTTGAGCTTAATGGAACCACCCCTAAGATCATCCATCTCCCTACTGTAGTTCTATACAAAGCAGACAACTTGGAAATTGTTGCTGCTTCCTCTCGTATCCCTACAATCCCTTCTTCGCAAAGCTTAAAAACTTAAAAAGTTTTTAAATATGTCACTTAGTCCCCTCCCCTAATCTATTCCTCCAATATCTTCCCATAACATCTGAAATAAAATCCTTACCTGATTTGACCTCTGCCTGTCTATCCACATCTCTTACCACACTCTCCTTGCTCAAAAAGTTTCAAATTTATCTATTCGACGCGTACTGAACACCTACAATGTACCAGGCACTGTTCCAGGGGTTTGTTACCAATGAACCACACAATCAAAATCCCCTCTCTTGGTATGGACACATAAAAAGCAAATCTAATAAATGAGTAAGTAAAAAAATGTTAGAAGGTACAGACAGCATTTTTTTAAAAATGAAAGAAAAGCATAGTAAAATGTATGGGTAGCAGATCATGCAGGGCCTTTTAAGCCATTGTAAAGACTTTAACTTAAATGTCACTCATCATAGAGGCCTAATCACCCAGTTTGACTTTACTACCATTTCCCCTCAATCTCATGACCTTATTTTGTCTTCTTCATAGCACTTAGTAATACTAGAGATTTTCTGATGTATTTGTTTGTTGATATATCATTTCCCTACTAGGAGCTTGACTCCATCACCGTGTCTCTCCTGTTTATAACAGGACCTGGTACCTACTCAATGAATTTGTTGAATGAAGGCTAAATATGCCTTCAATGCCTTAATTTACTATGAGTTTCTAGTACTCTTATAGGGGCCTGTAGGAACACAACAAATAGATGACAGAAATCTTAACATGGAATCATTAATTTAACAAAATTTAGCTAAGAAAAACTTTGTAGGGTTCCTACAATGCTTTAAGGTCTCAAACAATTTTTCTCTTCCCAAGTCTGGTTAAAGCTGTAATGTTTTTATGGATTTGTTGTTACTGTTTATGACTAAGACAAGGAAACAAGTTGTAGAGTTTTGGGTTTAGCAATGGAGTTAACACCCTCCATTGCTCTTCAGTTTTCTTTTAAGAGAAAATATGAGATTTCGAATAAGCCAACACAAGAATTAAGAGTGATGTAACTGAGTTAATACCTCTGCAAAGTTAAAGGTGCAAAAGGGGGCCTGGCCTAGAAATGCGAGGATGACAAAAAGTACAGGTGCTTTGGCTGGGAGGGAATGACCTGTAAGAATAAATGGCTGAATGTCTCAAATTCAAGAAATACTAGGACCACAGATGTGATTATGGCACAAGTAGCGGAAAGAGGACCGAAATTAGGAAGGAGTCCATAGTTAGATGACTAACTGATGAACGGGAAATGTATGCTCACGTGCGTGAAGCTGAAATGGTGTACCTTAACCAAAGGCCATTCTGGGACAGATTTGGTATTTCGGGCAGAATGGAGATGCATCTCCGCGGCTCCTAAGCCTCCTTTCTCCACCTACTTCAGGTAGGCAGGTGAAGGCAGGGCTGGAGAATGCCTGCTCAGTTTGGCCCAAGGAAGGATATTCCGGGAGCTCCAGTCTCTCTGTCGAATCCTAATCATATCTCGAATTGGACTAAGGAAACTAAACGGTGCCTGGGCCCCGGTTCTCCCCGCCTCAGGCCTCCCACAGGGAGGCTGCATCTCGGGCCTTATTCGGAAGCCGGTCAGGATTTGCAAACAGCCAGCGTGCGGACTCGAGTTTCGACAGCAGGAGGCGGGACGCCCACCTTCGCCCCTTCCCCGGCGTTCCTCCGAGGAAAATCCGTCCGCAAGACGGGGCGGAGCTAGGACGGCAGGTCGCGGCCGAGGCGGAGGAAGCAGCCACCGCCCCAGCTGAGGGAGTGTGGCCGGGGGCTTCCCGGGGAGGGCAACCAGAGCGAGTCCTTTCGAACATTTCCACCCGCCTCGCTCACGTCTGCACCGCCCCGCCCGACCCCGCCCCAGCCGCTCGGGCCGCCGCCTTCCCCCAGCCCACGCAGGCGAGCGGTGACCCGCCAGCGCCTTTAAGAGGCGGGGCCACATGCTCCGCCCCTACCTGCTCCTCGCGCGCCAGTAAGAGACCGGGTGCGAGAGGCGGTGCCGAGGCTCGGAGTGGGGAGGGCGAGGCGTGCGCTGGTGCGCAGGCGCAGTGGCCGGGCGACAGAACGTGTGTTTCCAAAATGGCGGCAGCGATGGATGTGGATACCCCGACCGGCACCAACAGCGGCGCGGGCAAGAAGCGCTTTGAAGTGAAAAAGGTTGGGTCTCGCCAGCGCCTTCCTCAGGGAAACTAGAGACGCATGGATCTGGCTGGCAGGCCCGAGAATGACCGGGGCGCGGAGGAAAAGGCTTCATTTCAGGGCGTTCTTGGGACCGGGTACCACGAAAGGAAGCTGGGGGGCGGGTCTTAGGCTTGATCGGCATGATTGCGGCCCACTGCCAATGTCGGTATTGGTTTCGCTAAGAGGCTGAAGGGCCAATCACGGAGTTGCTTATTGAGATACGCGGGGTTGCGATTTGGCTGCGGGAGCCAAGCGCCTGAGTTGTCACTGGAGTGGAGGGGTGGGGAGGGAGTGGGTGGGGTGGGTGGAAGGGGGAGTCGGAGCGATGCGGTGGGTGGAGGTTGGGGCAGTGCGGCGGAAGCCGGGAACCTGAGGTCTTACCGCAATGGAGGCGTCTGAGGAACCGGGCTGGTGATCTCCCTGCCCCGCCCCTCTGACGCTCGGGGTCCCCCTAACTCTGAGGGACTCAGACCCGGTCCTCGATCGAAGAGTCCATTCCCATTAGCCCCCTTTCCGTCCCGAGCCCCACCTAGTTAAAGTATCTTGAGTGTAACTCTTGCCTCTTTTGAGAGGTCTTTTGGTTTGTCACACAAGCCGCCCCAGTCATGTGGTAACATCCAGAATCCCCTTCCAAAAAAAAAAAAAAAAAAGGCATGGTGGAATCTGTTTAAAAAAAAATGCGAGCCCAAATCTTGCGTCATTTAGGGAGGGTTGAGTACTAGTTGCAAACGACCTGCTTAAAGTGAGAAAACAAAAAATGTGGAACGTGACTTTCTGCATGAAATGCCTTAAAGTGGTTTGCTAACAGTTTGGGCGAAAGGTTCCGATTCCCACCTGAGATAAATATGTTCAAAATGAAGGTTCTGAAGTAGGGACGATGTTTTTCCTGGAATATCTGGCTAAACACGACGACATTCCCCCTCCTAACTGCTTTTTGGCGTTTCATTGTGGGCACTGCGTGCTCAGTTAAAACCAGCAGCCATATTGAATAATAATAGAAGGATTTTTTTTCCTCCAAGTTGAAGCTGCTTGGTAAAAAGTGCTGAACTAGTTACTAGACAATGAGAATTGGGTTGCAGAAGATGAAGTTTTGGGAAGTGGCATCAAATTAGTGGAGGAAAAAGGAATTTGGGAATACTTATCATTGCAGAAGGCTGAAGTTTGAGTTACTTAAATGCCACTTTTGGATAAACTCTTACTGGAATTAACTAAATATAACAGTCTGAGCATGAAAAGTCGAGAATATAAGTTTATTTGGCGGTAGGAGCTAAACACAATTCTAGAGTTTGTTAGGAAGTAATCTTGTTAGATATAGGTGATGACCTTGTTCTGTGTACTGACACTGGGTAATTGGTTATCCAGCTTATCCCACGATTACCCATTTTATGATCCAATCGTCTTAGTTCATTTCTTCCAGGCCTTCACCTCCCCACTCATGTTTCCAAAGCTGCCTTGAAAAGCAGATATCTATTTATGTAGAAATTGAGTTCTGCAACTGCCAGGGGAATCTACATGCTAATTCCACTCTACCTATTAGACCTGAAACAGGCACTTACAAATTATTCCTGATGTGCTTACGTTGATATGGCTGACCAAATTATTTTAAGCTGTAGGAAAAAGTAAAATTAAAAGTTGACTCTTTGACTATGGCCATGCCACCCTGAACATGTCCTATCCCGTCTGATCTCAGAAGCTAAGCGAGGTCAGGCCTTCTTAGTTTTTGGATGGGAGACCACCTAGGAAGACCAGGTGCTGTAGGCTTAAAAAAAGTAAAAGTTGACTCATGAATTTTTGTATTCATATACTCAACTATTTTTAGAATGGGTGAGCGTATGGGTAGCTTACTGTTGCCTTATGATATGATAAATAGGAGTGAAGTAATATCCAAAAACTCTTGTTTGGTGGTCCTTGTGGCCAAAGAGATAACTGCAACATGAAATCCTAAAGTGTGTGTATGTGTATTTGTATTACAAGGAGAGTGCATTGTTCCCCCTTTTTCTCTTTGTAGTGGAATGCAGTAGCCCTCTGGGCCTGGGATATTGTGGTTGATAACTGTGCCATCTGCAGGAACCACATTATGGATCTCTGTAAGTAGTTGGAGCAGGCTGGGAGGAAATTGAGAAGGTTACAGAGATTATGGCTATTCTGATGTGACCAATTTTATTCTTCATAATGTAAAGCATCGTCAGAGCACTTTGGGTCTTCTGCATCTTGTCCATTGGTATATTTGAAATAGTGTAGTTTTTTATGATGTTCTAGAGGCATACCCATCTCTCAGAATATATCTTCTCAATCTAAAGATGGCAAGGTCACATTTAGAATGAATTGTGGACCCTAAGGCCCATTTGATTATTCTTCTGTATTTCCCGTTGAAGACTGAGACTCAAAGGCAAAAATAGTGAAAGGAATAAAGTAGTAAACTTTGAGCTAAAATATTCCATCACAGCTGGTGTTTCCTAGGCAAGATTCATAAGGAAAAACCTAAGAAGTAAAAGGGTTTTTAGTATTAGCACCAAACATAGTTAAGAGGACATCACTACCAACATCTAAATAGGCAGTTTATTGCACTAAAGACATTTTGTTTAAATCTCCACATATTCCATCACACATGATTGTCAGAACGTGATGGATTTGACGATAGCTATTGATGGACTAACTTGCTATTTATAGCAACAGGGGCAAGAATGTTGACCACACCAAAAAGAGTTGAGATTAGTTCTTCATCCAGGTACTAAAATGGTTACTGAGATCAGAAGTGGGGCAAAAATATTTCAACTTTCTTGAATTGAAATTATAGGCACTTTTACTTTTTAAATCATTCGTCTGCCTCTCCAGTTTCATCTAGAGCCTGTCCTGCTCAGTCAGGTAGTTTCTCTGGCTTTTCATTGCTGAAATGTTCATCTTCTTTTAGAGCCCTTACGTGTCCTATTCTCTCTGCCTGGAATATTCTCTACCTCTTCTCCCTGCTACCTTGTTCTAGACAGCACTGTGCAATCTGAATGTGAGCCACAAATGCAAGCACATACATAGTTTAAAATACACTAGTACTGATATTAATAAAGTAAAAAGAAACAGATGATTTGTATTTTATTTGTCCTGCTATATAAAAAACATTTTAATTTCAACATGTAATCAGTATTTTAAAGTAGATATTTTACATTGTCTCTTTGTACTAAACCTTTGAAGTGTATTTTACACTTATAGCACATCTTAATTCAGACTAGCCATATACCCTGGGCTTAGTAGCCAACTGCAGCCAGTGGCAGCTTTATTGGGCAGTGCAAAACTAACCTATAATTGATCTTTAGATCTCACCTTGAACTTGATCAAAGATGTTTTCTCTGACCATGCTTACGTACACACAAACACAATCTATGACAGTTCTGTTAAATATTCCAAAGATACCCTATAGTTTTTTTTGTAGCAACCATTTAACTAGTTTTATATCATGTCCATGTTATTTACTTCTATATTCCCAGCATCTAGTATAGTGTCCTGTACATAATAGGTTCTCACTAACTATATGCTCACTGAATAATAAAAACACAAGATAGGGGAATAGTCTGTGCTCATTGTAATTTTGAAAGCACAAATCAAATATTTTGTGTTGAAAAGCAATTGTGGCAGGTATTGGTAACTTACTACCCTTGGTTTCTTTGAGTTTTGACCCTGTTTATCATTTCACAAAACAGTCAAAGCAGATCAGTGGCTACTATGTTTAATATAGATAGAAGAAACGCATCACAGAAAAACACATGCACAGTTTTAAGTGTGTTTGGGTGGGGTATTAGATTACATATTTGCCAACTTTTTTGCCATGTATTTTCACAAGGAGTTGTACGCAGATAAAATTTTACTGTGTTGGTGCTCTCTTCTGTAAATAGTTAATAATTTTATAGAATCCTGATTTTTTTTTTTACTTCTATATTTAAGTTGTTGTGTGTCTCCCTGGATGGAAGTGAATGCACTTCTTGGAAAGACCGTGACAGACACAGGCTATTGATCTTCCATCTTTGAGTTGAACACTTGAGGGATCAATGTAGGCTTTCAGTTAGACACCTGCTTTATCATATATTTTAAATGTCAGATGAAGAAGTAGAACATCAAACTCATAAGAAATTATGCAAGTATTTTCAAGTCATATCTTTTATTCAGTCAATGAATATTTATATTCTGAGCCTTTTGCTAGGCACCAGGATAAAATGACTTAGATCAAGTCTTTACCCTTAAGAAACATAGCCTTTTATTTAATATAGACTCTAAGGAGAAGTCTGGTTGCCACAACTGGACTTGTCTTCCTTTCAAGAATAAATGGATTATGGTTCTTATAAAAAGACTTTTTCTTAAAGATGAAAATAAAGAATCTCAGTTTAGCATTGGACATTTTCTAATGAATTTTGATCTGGCATGAAATGAATATATACATGACTGTAAATAAGTAAGAGTCATTATGGCTGTGCCCCAGTTGGACTCCTATAGACCATTCTTGGTCTTCCTTTTTTGAGTTCAGATTGATATTACATGCCCTGCTACAGCTTCGTATTTTATATTGCCCCATTTCTTGGTATTTTACAGAGTTGCTAAAATATGCAATCTGCTAGGTGTTATTTTTCTCCATTACCCTGGGTAATCTTGTTTCATATGAAGAGAACATCTGGAAGGGCCTAGACCCAGCCTTTGCCCATAAGAAATTAGTCTTTTCCTAAAACCACAGGTCCATCCATGTTTTTTAAGTCTGAAATCTGTCCACTTCCGAGATGAAGTCATTGCTTCCTTAGCAGTCCTTTGGTGGTAATGCTCTTGTATTGAAATTAAAAAGTCCCCAGACTTAGTATATCACTTTGTAGGGGTCTGACAGGATCCCGTAATGCGCTGCTTGTCTGTCTGCTCTAGGATGACAGTGTTCCCCTGCTCCTTCCCCTCTTAAACTAACGACTACCTGCACCAAAAGCTTGAAAACGTTTTAAATTTGAGAACATTTTACAGTCGTATTAATTTTTCATGCCATTTTGTCTCGCGTTCTAGATCTCAACCCTACCCCTCTTATATATTTTTGTTCTTTGTTAGGGATTTTCTGGTAAAGAATAAATATATATTTGGCCCTCATTTTCTTTGTTTATAGAAGAGGTTTTCATTTGCCTGTTTAAGTACTGAGAGCCTACTTTATACTTGGCATAGAAAGAGAGTCCTTTAAAAATACCTAAACCTAGAAAAATATGAACATGATAATAACCCTTGAAACAGTTTTGTTATGTACTTAAATGTGTTTCTTATTTAGCTAATTTTATAATTCATAGTCCTTATTTAAGTGAGAGGATCCAACTTGAAGGACATCAGATTTGTCTTCTCTGCCATCCCTTTGGATATGGTAGTGCACTCACAGTCCCAGTAACCTCTTGAATATACTGAATAGACTCTAGATTCTCTGCTCTTATCAAAGGAGAACACAGTTATTCTCTTTGTAGTGTGAATGTGGGTAGCAAAAGCAAGTTGTGGGATTCAGGTCCTTTGTCTTTCATATTTTCGAAGGGTCAGGGAAGAACCCTTATTATGGTATATCTCTTCCTCTAACTAAGACCAAACATACTGATTAACATCTTAGCGTTATTTTCTTACAATTTTACTATTTCCACCTGTGGAAGTTTGAAGTAATTGTCTCCTGTTGGTCTTTCAGGTTTTTCTTCTTCAGAGGGAGATACCATTTAGTTACCACCTTCAGAGAAGGCAAATTATGCATTAGAACTCTTGTTCCTTGAGTGTTTATGCCCAGTAGAGCTTTGCTCACTAGTTCTCGATCTGTCAGATTTTCATTCTATTTAAGTTCCCATCTCTTCTTCCTCTATGAAGTTGATATTGTGTACATTTCAGTAATTTGCTGTGTTTATCAGACAGAATTACTTCAGGGGTAGTCGGTATCAGTAAGTGGCAGGCCCCAAATCTCTAATCATTGGCCTAACAGATTTTTGATTTGTTGACAGTGTTTTAAAGACTTGAGTTTTGATGTCTTCATTCAGAGCACAACTTACAGTTTGCCACAGGTCACTTTGCCCTCTTTTATCTTGCTTCCATCCCAGTTCACGTGTGTCTGCCTAACCCCTTTAGGCTTTGGAGTTTCATGCGGGTGAACCTAGGTATTCTTAGTGCCTACAAGGAAGCATTTGCCAAGAACAGGGGAAAGATGCCATTTCTGAGAACAATAAGAGTTACAAGGTAGCTTTAAGAATTTACAAAATTTACCAAGTTAAGAGGAGTCAATTCCATTGGGACAAGTCAGGTTATATTCAAAATTTAAGAAGTGCCTTTCCTTCCTTACTCTTGTTTTTGAACAAGGATAGAAAATTCAGATTTATACTGCAGTGTGCCCCGCCCCCCCCCGCCCCAGCATGTCCTTGTGTAATTGCGCAGATAGGACTGTTATAGACGGAAAGATTGTTACTCCTGAGGTCCAGTGACCTTGTTGCTCTTGTTCCCACAGGCATAGAATGTCAAGCTAACCAGGCGTCTGCTACTTCTGAAGAGTGCACCGTTGCCTGGGGAGTCTGTAACGTAAGGAAACATCTTTCCCTATCAGCATGGCTTGTAAACATGTTACCGCTTTTCCTGCTTTTCCAGTCTTGAAAATAACTAGGAAAAAAATGACTAGTCCACCTTTCTCCCAAAAGGTATACAAATAGCGAAAAAGATTTTAAATCTTTTTATTATTCTGCTGTAGGGTAACAATTATTAGTTATTGCAGAGGCACTAGTTTGTCTTAACGATAGAATGGGCCCACCTTTGTTATCAGCATTTTGGGGATTCATCTTTGGGAATTGCTTTCAAAGCCTATGGCACAGTTTTTGAAATATCCTATTGGTGGAAATCTGTCTTATCTGATTTTTTTTTTTAAGTCTAAGTGTCTTATGGAACTAAGTTTGGTAAATTGAGTGTTCAAGTGTGTGTGTACGCACGCTTTAAGTGTAGCAAATGTACTAAGTTAATGTTTTCTGTGTTGTGTTTTTTTTTTTTTTAACATGATCATGCCAGAAATGTTTGTGCAGCATTGCCGGACTGAATGTACGGCTTTCCAGGGTGCGACAGCTGTGAAGGATAACAAACATCAAATGTTATTTCTAGCATGTGTTAAAAATTCATCCTAATAGTCCTATAGCCCCAGTCAGATGAGCTAAAGTTGTCCTGTGTCAACCTCTGGTACCAGGGGGTCAGAGGACCCACAGCCCCCAGTATAGCATAGGCCTAGGAGGCTCAGAGTCAGACCACCATTCTCTGTCTGTGTAACTTGCTAATGACTTTGGCCAGGTATTTGAGATCTCTCAGCCTGAGTTCTCTCATGAAAAATATGGCTAACAGTAGACTGCATAGAGTTTATTCAGAATGAAATGATTTTATGTTAAAAGTGCTTAGAACACCTCCTAGCATATAATAAACATAAATGTTTGCTAAATAAATATAAATCCAAATTTGGGGTGGTTGCGATTACCGAAGAGATAGTAGCTATCAGTACTCAAGGCTGACCCACACCTTGTGGTGACCTTCTTAATTCTGTCAGCCCTTTGGGCAGTTTCACAGAAGCCTGTATTGGCTAAGGGACAGTGTTTGTTGATTATGGGGATAAAGAAATAAAACATATCAGTCTCTTTGCTTTCCCTGGCATTCAGGCATATACTGGGAACCATGTTACTTTGGTGGAAGGAAAAGGGAGGTGAGCTTCCCCTAAATTTGACTAAGGAGTGACTTCCCCAGAGAGCCTGCCATAAGGAGGGGCCGGTGTGGTGTGGCAGGAGCCTTTGGACTAGTCCTGGGTTCTAGTTCTGGGTCTTCTACTAACCAGCTCCATGAGTTAGGCAGGTCACTTGTCTGGGTTTCAGTTTCCTATCTATTAAATAAAGACGATAATACTTGTCATGCTTGCTTGTCAGGGTAATGCTTGAATGATGAAATATTTGTTACCATCTCTGTAAACCCTAAAGCACTGATCGGTGTGCTTTGAGACTGCTAAACATACCCATAATATATCTTAGATGATTGGCAGGAAGACATTTGGGATCAAGAATGTTCAGAGATGCTGTCACCTGTCCTGCAGCCCCACTTTCCCTCATCTTCTGAGATAGTTGGGGTATACAGGGCCCCTGTACTGCTACAGAGTGCCTAATGGGGAAGGTGAGAGGTGGAGAAGGTTATCTTGGATACTCTTAAGTGAGCCTTTCCCTGTGATTGAGAAAAATACCTCGGCATTCTACCTTTCATAAATGTTGTAGGTTTTTTTCTTTTTCATAATGAGTTGTATGAGAGTCAACAGGCAGGGGATCTTCCAAAAGCTGCCACTCTGCAGAATATTTGTCCTCTTGAGTATCCGTAGTATGTTAGCTGTGGATTCCACTCTTAATTACTGAGTTCTATTATTGTCTTTGTCAAAAGATAGTTCACAAGATAATCACACTATGATTCTTCTTTTAAGTTCCACGCATGTTTTGGAAGACATAACTGACCAGATTTCAAGGCTGTTAGTGAACCAAGCTAGCAGAAGTTTTCATTGTTTTGTTGGGTTTCAGCGTCCCTCCTGTCCCCACCTCAGCTGCCCCATCACAGATGAGATGAGGAGGAATGCTTGCCATTCCTTTCTAAATACTCTACCCTTATGAGCAGGGGGAAGAGAATAAACGTCTATTGTAGAGACATTGTGATTAGCATCTGCATGGTACTAACTCACACCTGAAAAACGTCACACAGGTTTTTCTCTTGCCCAAATCTGAAAGCCAGCTCCCAGCTCTCTGTCAGCTACCAGCATTCTTTGCCTTGTTGCTTCCTGTCTTGATGACGAAATAAGCTCTTTGATGTTCTCTCAGGTGCTTGTGTGCAATTTGCTCATCATAATACTTCCTTTTGCCCTAATTTTTTATCTCATTCCTTTTTAAGACAAAGCCCCTCACCCACCAGAGGCTCACCGGTTATTGAGCTCTTGTAATAGTGAAACATCTGTGGACAAATCTGGAAGTAAAGTCCTTTGCATGGAGTTGAGCTGGGTGAGGGAAGGTCGGGGAAGTGCCCATCTCAGCTCTGGGTAGGTGGCAGTGGCAAGGCACTACCAAGTGCTGAAGAGAAGGCTCTTCTCCTGGGGTTCCCGTTCTCCAAAGGGAGGGGAACATCTGGGGACGGAGAATGGGGAGGTTTGAAATCTCTGATCAAGGGCCTCCACCTGCATAAGGAATGTCGGCGCGTCCCCTTATGGGCCAGGTAGGACCAGGACGCCACATCCCACCTTCCCCTGAGAGGAAAGAACAGAGCTCGCTGCTGGAACGTGCACCGTTCTTCCTAAACAGTTTCTTCCTATATTAGTAATGACATTTCTAGCAGGTGTTTCACTGGGAAAATCCTTGTACCTAACCCAGGTGTATGCGTTGTGACCTTTGGCCTCTCATTGTTTGTTACCTGCCTTTGTTTTCTCCAGCCCCTGGGCATAACCAATCCACTGCATTCGAGACATATTTGGCAGTAGATGGCTGAGCCTACACAGAGTCATTTTTAATAAAATGTGTTCTTTTCTTCCAGCATGCTTTTCACTTCCACTGCATCTCTCGCTGGCTCAAAACACGGCAGGTGTGTCCGCTGGACAACAGAGAGTGGGAATTCCAAAAGTAGGTGTCTTTGGCTATTTTGACATTGTAAGACTGGGCTTTGTGGTCAGTGTCGTTCTTCGACTCATCTCAGGTGGACGGTACATAGTCTTAAAAGATGAAGCCATGGAACATGCCTCGTTTTATAAACTAGCTTTTGGCTAATTTAAGGACTTGTGTGGGAAAGGCACAGAGGAGTGGCTGACATTAGACGTGAGAAGCCCAGAGTGTCCCTGTTGTCGGGGGTTTATGAGAGTCAAAAATATGAGAATCTGAAAACTTAAATATTTATTTCTAAAATCACATCTGTAGGGCAAGAGCCATGCTGCTGGCTTCTGGTTGGCTTTCCCCCCTGGTGCTGTGGGTGGGGCAGCCTCTGCTTGGTTTGGTTGTGAGATAAACCCGGGGAAGCACAGTGAATAATTTTGAGCAAAAAACTACTGTAAATAACTTTTTGTTTTTTTGTCAAATAAAGTTGTTTTGGGTTATTTTTTTTAAAAAATCACATGTATAGTAAGGCTCCAGAAGTGAATGTCAGGTATCTTTGCTTTGGGCAGAATTATATCCACCCATCTTATTTCTTTAATTTTTCTCATGCTGATTAATTCTGATACAGAGTCTTTGGCTATCTCAAGTAAAGTGTGATTATGTAAATGAAACCTGTCTTGGTAAAATTTTAAATATTCAGTTGGTCAGAAGGGTGTATCAGGAAACTTAGTCTCCCACCTTAGTCTAATCTCATTCCTGAAGGTAGCCATCAGCAAGAGCTTCTTAGTTCTATCTCCATATATGTACCTGTATATATATGGTGGGTATTTATGTATAATTTTTTTCTTAACAAAAATGTGAGTATCTTATGGACTAACTTACCTTGCTTTTTTACTTCATACATTTTGGAGATGTTCCATACCCACACACAATGAACTGCCTCCTTTCTAATAGTTGCAGAGTATGTTTATATGTAGATGTGCCATGATTTACTCAGTCCCTGTTGATAGATAGTTGGGTTTCCAGTTTTCCACTGTTAAAAACAATGCATAAGGATCAACATCCTCATACGTGACTCTTTGTGTATATGTCCAAGTAGTGTATTATCTGAAGCAGGAATTCTTCAAGGAGAAATGTCTGGGTGAGGAGTATATACATTTCATTTTGGGCAGGATCAGGTGTTCCTTTCCCGAGAAGAGGCAGCAGTTTGCTCTCCCTCTGAACAGCACGGCGGAAGGCCCCTTAGTCCGTCTCCTGCCAGCGCTCTGCTGTCGAGCTTTTCCGTCTTAGCTACTCTGGTAGTCGAAAATGAGTACTCCATTACATTTTCTCAATTTTGAGAGAGGTTGGGCTACTTTTCATGTGTTTCATGTCTCAAATTTTTTGGAGGAAGGGGGATTTTTATTTAAATTTGAGCTGTGAGTCATAGAATATAGTTTTAAAAACAAAAAATAGGTTCTCTGTTACATGTTTAGAAATTCCTTATTGGTACAGTTATTTTGTTTTTAGACTTGGTTATTTACTTAGGGGAAGAGTTTTGGAAGTCATATCAAATGCATGTTCATTTTTTAAGAAACCTGCCAAACACTCAGTATCTAACTCATACCATCGCGCTCCATTCAGCAGTGTATGCTAAGTAATGTGTAAGATTTAAACATGTATGGTACAGTCCTTCTCTGTCCTTGGGGAACTCGCATTCTGAGTGGAATCGTGACAGTAGTACATGTCCAGGCCAAAGCACTGTTCTGAGTTCTCAAGAGGCCTTTGTGGTTTGCTCTGCCTAGGACAGCTCGTGTTCCATTTTGGACCAAAATTGTCTCGTGTTGCCCATTACACATGCCCAGGGCTGAGCATAAGTGTGGGGTTGAAGAATTCTTCATGTTGGGCTTTGACTCTATCCAGCCAGTGACTGTCCTGCCACTTTAGCCAGTGACTTTGCCAGGCAGTGGTTTTCAGTGCATTGGGAAAGCAAATTCATAAGGAACAAATTATAGCGTTCTTTAATCTGATAGACAACTTCTGGCTTGTTCTCCAGCCCACTAACAAACACTCGAGCTCCACCCTATGTGGAATTTGGCACAACTTTTTTTAGACAGTATTCAAGTGGATTTTGTAGGAGAAGTGCTTAAAGGATCTAGCAGCCCTTCAGGGTGGTTGAAGCATAGTCCATAGTTCTGGGGCCCTGGTTTTCATCCATATCACAAAGTGTTTTACATAGGCTAACTGCCCAAAAAGAACCAGCACAAAAGATTAAGTAAGATAATAATGAAGTATTTTGTGTTCAAGAAATCCACTTATACATGAGAGAAATTTTCTGGCCTTGTTTATTTTTATAACTTTTTTTAGAGCCAAATTTTGGCTTCTGGGAAAATCAAAACACTATTTGAAATTCATACCTAGTTTTTCTGTAGTACTGAATGTCATCAGGGCTGTGATCGGAACTGTGATAGACTTTGAAATTGAGAGCTGTCAGCTGCTCTTTTAGGTATTTGCCTTTCCCCAAACTTGCTTGAGTACTGAGCTGAAGCGACAAGGGCTGCCGCAGGTCAGGGAGGCCAAGAGCGCAAACTGTCCGAGCCGCTGGCTGGAGCCAGCAGATGGAGTTCCCTTTCACACCCCAGCGCTGACTTTTCCCTCTCGCCTCCTCCCTCCTTCTGCTCAGCATCTGCCTGGTACCTGGAGGTGGGTGTGGTTGAGACCTGGAGAGGCATTGTCACTGGGAAGGGGGTAGTAGGTAAGATGTGACAGGATGACAGGATGGAAGGGGCAGAGACCAGTGTCATAACCTCGTCTTGGAGCACACTTGTGGTCATTTATAGCTTTTAAAAGTTTTAATCAAATTTGTTCATATGTATAAGCAGGTTTTATAGTCTCAAAACAAAAAATTACTAAGGAACTAATAAAATAATTTACTTTGTCTTTCAGGTATGGGCACTAAGAAAAGAATTTTTCATCAAGCTCGACTGTTTCTGTTATTCATTTAATGACTTACCCTCCTGTTACGTAGTTGTAAATTAGATAGAACCGTGTCTTGTCTTTTCATTTTGCTATTCCTACAATCATATTGTATTCTATGTCAAATAAAATCCAGTTGTGTTCTAGAACAGATGTTGTCTCTTGTATATATGAAAAAAAGTCAGCATAAAGAAAGGGTCCCGTCTTCCTAGGCTGGAAAGCCAGCTTGTGAAATTAGAGCCAGAGCAGAGATGTCCTGTGAGCACATCGCTTGGTCACAAGGAAGCCTGTCCACAGCCTTGGGCACGCCGCCTCTGCACCAAGCTTTCCTCTTCTGGAAAGTGGCTTCTGAGGACTAAATGACATCATGTGGGCACAGGAAGAGGCTTTGTGAGCTGTAAAAGCACCAGACAGACATTACCTTTGTGTACGATGTGTTGCTTTCTCTTCATAGTTTAGAAAAGTAAACTTAAAAAAGATCTTATATGTAATCTTTGCTGGCAAAAGAATAATTTATGAACTCAAGGCGATAATTGGTATCACTTAAAATCGAATTAACAAAAGAATTAAAGTTTCCTTCACCACCACCTTTTGAAATGTTTAAAACGTGTTGGCCATGGAAGGAATTGCCAGCAGTAGTGTTAATTCAGTGGCTATACAGTCTTTAACTGGGAAGCAGCCTCGTTCACTGCAGTGGTTCTCAAAGTGTGGTCCATGGACGCTTGGGAGAACCTGAGACCATTTCAGGAGATTCATGAAGTTCCTTTTCCAACACCATGTCTGTGTGAGGCCAGCTTTTCGTTATACTTCAGTTAAAGCAACGTATTGAAGGAAGCAGACAAAATCCAGCTGTCTAATATTAAGTCAGATGTGAAAGATTTGCAAAATTGTAAAACAAAGCCACTCATCTAATTCTTTTTGTTTTGAAAAAGCTACTTTTAATAAAAATGTTTACGTTAACGTGATGGGTGTTTTTCTGTTTAAATTTTAAATGTCTCGGTTTCAATTTCCATCATGGTAAATATCTATAGATAGAACCCACACAAAAACTCTTTGAGGGCCTCAATTTTTAAGCTCTTAAAAGAATCCCAAGACTAAAAAGTTTGAGAACCTCTAGCTTAGAAATCAAGAACTTTGAAGTCCTAATAAACCTGGATCAAACCCAGCTTCCCCACCTAGCTCACTTCATAGCGCCTGGCACGTAGCAAGCACTCACATGGAGGAAGCTGCTACTTCTGTTATTTTAGGGCTACCACCCGTGGCAGGAATCCCCTCTTTCAAACCCCTTTCAAGTGATCATTTAAAATGCATGAATACTTTCAGTAGCGAAAATCACGTTACTTTTCACACAGATGACGTTACATACTTAGTTATGCTTGGATATTAGGACTCGGTTGCTGAGTACAAAAGTCCAGCTCCCGTTTAGATAGAGTTTATTGGAGGTTACATGGGGTTGTGTAATGAACAGAAGAAACCCCTAGGGATACAGCTGGAGCTAAGAGTAACGAACCAGGGAATCACTGCTGGGATTCTCGCTGCTGCTCTTTCACAGAGGCTAACAAGGCAGGAAAACCATGCTGCCGCCTCCTTTCCCACAGCTGCTGCCATGTGAGTGGATCTAACTCCCGAGCTCTGATTCCAGAAATCCCAGCTGGATCAGGTGCTCATAACGGGGCTCATCACATAGAAAAGAGTGACTGCCTTGACAACCACCTCATGGCAGGTGGAATGTGGGGTGATAGTTCCCAGAAGAACAGGAGTGGTGAGGGACAGACAAAATGAGGTGTCTAAAGACATGCTGGGAAGATTTTTTTTTACATTGAGCCAGAATGTCTCCTTGTAACACATACCTGGTTATTCTGTTTCCTCATGAAACTGGTGGACATAAATCTTCCCCAAGATAGTGGAATTATTTGCTGAGTGCCTACTGTGTGCTATACCTAGAGGACACAGCTGAGTTACACAAAGTCACTGCCTTGAATAGCTCACAGTCTATAGGTGATGGTAAGAGAATGAATAACAGAAGCTAATTCTGGAGAGCTTGACAGGGCCCGGATCTGGGCTTGATCTCGAAGTGCCCATTCTCTCTTGGTATCCTGTCTGACAATACTCTTCTATCCACCCCTAAAGGTTCTGGTCTCGGTTCTGCTCTGTCTGGGAGACTTCATCCTTACCCCTAGTCAAAACTGTGTGATGGGGTCCTCAGATGGGCCCCTGAGAGCTGATTGCGTGCATCTTCCCGGATCCACTTTTAGCAACCTCAACATTGGTAGCTTGAAATTGTGTTTACGCCACAGAAATTGGGAAATGCTACAAACCAGAGCATCTTCCCTGTAGGGCCTCTTGGTCATTTACCAGCACACCTCTGCATAGTTCCACCTTCAGGAAAATGGCATCCACTTGTGCCTAGTGTCTATCCCTGGCTGTGTGTCTCAGACTCTTCACATTCAGCAGGTCAAATAGGAATGACCTATGATCATTTTCCCAAAACATACCCCTCTTCTTGGATGACCCAGCCTGGTTAGTGGCATTGTCACTCATCCAATTCCTGGAGCCACAGGCACTCAAAAGGCATTTTAGATACTCTCCTTCACCTCTGCATCTAATTAATCATTAACCTCCAGTCATTTTACTGCCAGGCCCTCACTAAAATCTATAACCTCTCCTCCGTTCCCACTGCCACCGACGGAGCCCAGGCCCTCTCCATTTTTCTCTAAAACGATGTCATTACTCTTTGCTACAACCCGAAGTGAATCTTTAATCTGGTCTGAGGCCCCTTTCGCTGGTAGAGAAATTCCCCACCTTAATGGAAGCCGAATTGGTTTCCCATCGTAGACTCTGAATATGCCTAGTCCTGGCTCCTCCAACTTTCTGGTAGCAAGAGCAAGGTGGATGACCTAACCTCCATCAATCAGAGACACTCACAGTGCCATCCCATTATGACTGTGGGCAGCAGCACTGGCAATATTCAAAGCCCAGTGCAGGTGGCAAAATGAGTTATGACATCCGGTGTTTAACAGCCTCAACAACCAACACCTTCCCAGACTAGTTTTGTGGCATTGTTTTGGCGATGGTCCCAGTTGCTGCCCGTTTTCTGAGCCCGATTCTCCAACACCCTTAGTGCTGCTGCAAGCTCTCCAACATCCTTTTAATATCCACTCTGCTATAAAAATCAGCCAGCTCTTTGGAGCCCACTGCCCCACCCTCTGAACTGGACCCTATGGTCTGCAGAGCCTTACACAGCCTGTGACATCACAGCATAACCCCATTTCTGCCTATCTCTTTCCAGCTTTGCATGAGTCCTTCAGCCCATTGGCAAAGCTGGCCTCAGTTTGGAGATCTTGGTCTGATAACTTTAAAATATCTGCATCATCTAACTACCTCTAAAGAACCTGCCCCTGGCTTCCTATTTTACTAAAATAAAATGAAACTTCTCTCCCAGGCCGACTCGTCTCCAGGTCAGCTGGCCCCTGCCTTCCTTCCTGATCTCATCTAAGAACGCCGTTCCTTCTGGTGTTCACAGAGCTCCAGTCACCCTGGAGGGAGTCAGCACCTGTCCTTGGCCTTGGCCTGAGACTCCCCCACTTCTCTGCATGGCTAACTTCTTCAGGTCTCAAAATGCACCTTAACTGTCACCACCTCAAGGAGGACTTTCCTACTGCCCTGTAAAAAAGCTGCCCATTTCACATCAACCCATGTTATTGTCTACAAGGCACTTAGTGCTATCTAAATGATCTTGGTCACTTATGTGATTACTTGTGTACAGTCTGTTTACCCTCCTCGTTCTGACACTCAGGAGAGCAAAAATGTCGTCTGTACTGTTTGTCCCTGAATCTCCTGCACCTACTGGCGTGCCTTTCTCGGTCGAATAAATAAATGAAGAAATGAACTAATGAACTGCCCTTGCTTTTAATTTGTTCATGCCCACCAAGCCAACTGTCTGTCAGGATTGGGTGGTCCACTGGGAAAGTATTAAACTGATGGTGTAGATGTGAGTATTTTTTTCTGATTTCTGTACTAGCTGTGGTTCCCTTTGAAACTATTTTTGTGTTATCTTTTGAAATATGAGCCTTAGATCTTGATAATTACTGTTGATGTTTATTATTATTATCATTTACCGTCAATGATGTGCCAGCCATCGATGAGAACTTTACCATCCACTTAATCTTTAGAATCTCCGAGATGAGTGCTGTTACTGCCCCATGTCACAGATCAGGAAACCGAGGCTCAGAGAGCTTAAGCGACTATGTAAGTTCTCACCATAGGAAACGGCAGAGGCAAAATTTGAATTGGGGTCAGCCCGACGCCTGCTCCTCCCTGGGCACACGGTCGACACCAGGCCCTCTTCCCTCCCTACCCAGAGGGTTCGGGTCATCTTCTCTTGGTCTTTGGTAATAACGATTCCACCTCACCCCACTCGTTGCAGAGGCCTACCCATGCTGCGGTGCCATCATTCATGATTGAGAGTGGGTGATTTTTTAATTTAATTTTACTTTATTTCATTTTATTTTTTTATGGGAGCAAATATTTTTTATTTTTGATTTGTAACAAATACGCCAAAGAAGCATGCAATGCTGCCAGCATTGGATGCAATCCTGGGCCACAAATCTGCACACTCCTTTGCAACCGGTCCTGTGATGGCAGAACCTTTTATTTCGCCTGTATTGCTTACTATGACCGCTGCGTGATCTTCAAAATAAATAAATACGCCATCTTTTCTCTCGTCTGACTTTCGTTGTCGAATTACCACCACTGGATGTACCTTCTTTCTGAGCTCCTTTCTTGACTGTGGCCATCACCTTGTCACCCACACCAGCAGCAAGAAGTCTGTTCAGCCATCCCAATCTTTTCATTTTAAACTGTGGCCAGATAGTCCTTTTTAACTCTCTTATTTTTAAAAGAGATGAACTTTAGGGAAGAAAGAGTAAAGACACCATCTGTTTTTTGTTTGTTTGCTTTGTTTTGCTTTGTTTTGTTTTTTAGAACCCCAGTTCTTAATATATCAAAGGTCAGAGATGAGTGTACAAGTCAATAATAATAACACTCTTCATTAAATGGAGGTTTGGAGGAACAGCCAGGTTCCCTGATGAATAAGGAGCCCTGCCATTGCAGTCCGGAACTATTTACAGAGGGCTTTCGCTCCATTCTCTCAATTCCCCCTCACTCTAGCCCTCTGAGAGGCAGCTTGGTGGAGGGGAGGCAGTCTTGGAAGGAGATAAACCTGGGTCCACACTGAGGAGCTGTGTGACCTTGGACAGGTTGTCACCCAATCTGTCTGAGCTCCTCATTTATTTTTTAATTCAAATTACCATACAAGGAACATGACTTTTTAAAAAATCTTGATGCATAGTTCTATGAATTGTAACATATATACAGATTAGTGTAATTGCCACCACAATCAAGTACAGAGCAGTTCCATCACCCCAAATATCTCCTTGCATTCTCTTTATAAACACATTTTCCTCACTCCAAACCCTGATAACCACTGACCTCCTCTCCATCCCTATAGTGTTGTCTTTTCAAGAATGTCATATAACGAAGTCATACAGTATGTCATCTATTGAGACTCAATTCTTTCATTCAACATAATGCCTTTGTGATTAATCCAAGTGGTTGTGTGTACAAATAGTTCATTCCATTTTATTCCATCATATGGATGCACCACAGGTTGATTATCCATTCATCTGCTGAAGGATATTTGGGTTGTTTCTCAGGTTTTGAGCCTCTTGCTTTTGTGTTTGTTTTTGTTTTTTACAAGAGTTTTTAAATGATAGTTAAATATACATAACATAAAATTGACTATTTTAAGTATACAATTCAGCGGCATTAAGTATCACATTTAAAAGTTTGTGTAACTATCATCAACTATTTCCAGAACTTTTCATCATCACAGACATTCTCTACTCATTAGACAATAATTTCTCATTCCTCCCCCTTACCCCACCCCAACCCCTTTGAACCTCTATTTTTGCTATCTCTATGAATTTGCCTATTCTAGGAACTTCATGTAAGTGGAATTATATAATATTTGTCCTTTTGTGTCTGACCGTCTCCACTTAGCACAGTGTCTTAAAGCTTCATCCATACTGTAGCATGTGTCATGCTTTCATTCCTTTTTTGGCTAAATAGTATTCTATCATATGAATACACTTCATTTTGTTTGTGCATCCATCTGTCAATGATGCTTGGGTTTCTTCCACCTTTCAGCTCTCATGAATATTTCTGCAACAAACATGATGTATACAACTATCTCTTTGAGACCCTGCTTTCAATTCTTTTACATATACCTAGAAATGGAATTGCTGGATCATATGGTAAACCCTATATTTAGCTTTTTGAGGAATTGCAATAGCAATGCACTCTAATTTCTCTATGTTTGTATTAGTCTGCTTAGGCTGCGGTAACAAAATACCACACACTGAGTGACTTAAATAGCAGAAATTTATTTCTCACAGTTCTGGAGTCTGAGAAGTCCAAGATCAAGGTGCTGGCAAATTTGGTTTATGGTGAGAGCTGTCTTCCTGTCTCGTAGATGTCCACCTTCTGGCTATGTCTTTCCTAGGTCTGAGCACTCAGGGAAAGAAAGAGAGAGAGCTCTGGCCCCTCTTATTCTTCTTTTAAAGACACCAATTCTACCAGATTCAGGCTCCACCTTTATGACCTCATTTGATCTTAATTATTTCTTAAAGAGCCTACATCTACACAGTCACACTGGAAGCTAGAGCTTCAATATATGAATTTGGGGGATGGTGGGGGGGACACAATTCTATCTATAGCAATATCCTTGTTAACACTTATTCTTTTCCACTTTTAAGATAATAAATATCCTAGAGGATGTGAAGCATCCTCATTGTAGTTTTGATTTATATTTCCCTAATGACTAATGATGTTGAGTATCTTTCCACATGTTTCTTGGCCATTTGTATATCTTCTTGGAGATTTTTTTTTCTCACTTTGAAAGCAGTCACTGTTTACTAACCGATCAGATTACAAAAATAACCCTGGTAGATACCTTGGCTCATCCTTCTAATAAGCCTGTTGATCTGGTCTTCCCTGCTGCCAGCATCTCCACCTTCTACAAACGGGTGGTCTTTTTCTTCATTCCACCTCATGGGGAAGATAACCTGAAGGGCCACAGGAAGTCATTTGCTTCTTTGAAGCATTTTCCAACAGTATAGATCTCGTGAATCAGATCCTCCGTGCAGATGATGCCATGTATACCAAGAGATCAAGCAGTCAGTGTGTTCTCTCTCAGGGCACCTGGCTTTTGTTGATTTTGCTGCCATATCCCTGCTTGTAGATCAATTCATTTACTGACTTCAGGTTTGGGCACTCCACACAAGCCATGGGCCCACCAGCCTCAGCGTGTTAATCGAAGCCTGGCCGAGCTTAACAAAGGTGCCATTAAAGATCTGGAGAAGGCGAGAAGCAGCAGCAGGTTTTGGACCTTTGTGCTCACACCGTCGATGTCTCTGATCCCGATGACGAATGCCAATTTGAGTTCCGTGGGTACACAGAAGTAGCCAGCTTTTCGTGCCATCCTAGCCCTTCGCACCTCGGCCTGTACATCTGCCTACATGCTGTGTGCTGGTGCCTAGCTCTTCATAGACAAGCTTCCTCCTTGCTTTTCTAAGCATCTTCTTTCTCTTTCTTGGGCAACCGTCTTTCTCGGGTGCTTGATCTTTAGCTCTGCGAAACTCCTTGCTTTTTCTTAAGGGTTTCTGGCACAGCAAAAGTCTTCTCTTCTGCACTCTCCATGGCTCTGGCCGGAAAAGAGATCAGAAACGTCGATTTAAGTCCTTTGCTCATTTTTTAATTGGGTTGTTTGTTGGGTGGTGATTAGTAGGAGTTGTTTATATAAACTGCATATTAAATCCTTATCAGATACATGATTTGCAAAAATTTGCTCCCATTCTGTGGGTTGTCTTTTCACTGCCTTGGCAACGTCCTTTAATGCATGATAGTTTTTCATTTTGATTAAGTCCAAACTATCTATTTTTTTCTTTCGTTGCCTGTGCTTTTGGTGTTATCTTTTAAGAAACCATGGCCAAATCCAACATCATGACTATTTGCCTTTATGTTTTCTTATAAGAGTTTTATAGTTTTAGCTCTTAGATTTGGCTCTTCAATCTATTTTGAGTTAATTTTTGTGTGTGGTATGAGGTAAAGATGCGATTTCACTCTTCCGCATGTGGATAAGTTTTCCCAACACCACTTGTTGAAGAGACTGTCCTTTCCCCAAAAATCAATTGACCACACACGTGAAGGTTTCTTTCTGAGCTCTCTATTCTAATCCATCAGTCCACCTCTCTCTTTATGCCAGTACCACACTGTTTTGTTTGTTGGAAGAGGATATTTTCTCCCTTGCAAGTTGTCACGAGAATGAGAGATCATGGAAGGGAAGTGCCTGACACAGAGCTAGGCACGTAGTCAGTGCTTAACCAGCGTCAGCTGTCCTCGGAAATCTGGTTAGGTGCCCTCAGGTTGAGAGGCCGAGATTCACTCAGGGCCCCTCCGATACCGATACCGTGAGAAGTTTGGCCAATGGGAACTCCTCCCTATCTGCACAGTAGGCCTGAGAGACTGGAATGTCCCTTGAGAGGCAATAGGCCCTGTTTGGTTGTCCTCAAGCAAGTGTCCGCTGCTTCTCAGCACCTGAAGTAGATTTTCGGTTCCTGCTTCACTCCTTTAGTGCTACCGTCTAAATTCAGATTTCCCCAAAGGAGACCCTGAGACAAGAACGTGGTGGTTTATTTTGGAAGAGATTCCAAAATACAGCATGATGAGGGAGAGGAAAAGTGAGACAGGGAAGTGAAAAAAGCCAACTAGTGGGTCACCTCTCCGGGCAACTGGGGCTCAGTCCTGCGGGGGGCCAGCTGAGGGATCACAGACCACAGCGCTGTGGGGATTTATCCACTGACTCCCACAGCCCTGGAGGTTTGAAACCTCTGGCCACTGTGAGCCACCCTGCGCAACAGGCTGAGCAAGTTTCCAAAGCTTCAGAAAAAACCCTTAGGCTGAGAAGCCGAAAGATGAGGGTACTGGAGGTGAAAGCCAGCCAGGGGCAAGAGACCACCTCCTGCATCTGCAGGTGGACAAAGAAGGAGGAGGGAGATACGCAGCAGGGCACCAGCAACCCCTGCAACCAGCATCACCGATCGCCTTTCTGCCCCTACTCCTTCATGACTCCTGCGTGCTCAGAGTTCCTACTGCGTTAGACGTCTGCGTCGGGCTTTCATCTCTGTATCTCTGGGTTTCTGTATCACTCTGCTGTCCAAGTCTCTGTATAGTCTTGCATTTAACCTGTCCTGTTGAGTCACCACCTTGACTGGCCAGGGCCTTCACACTAGCCCAGCTCAGCAGGCACTGA